>JZLH01S0158189.1:0-12894 GCA_001188425.1 Eucidaris tribuloides
AGAAAGATAAAATAAAGCAATATTTCAGATACAATTACCAACCCCCGACCCCTGAAAAAGCAGAAAATGCATTTTTTTTTATTCACAGTTCATCTTGCAAACCTGACATTCTCTTCTTTTTATGGGGGTATATCTGAATAAGTGCTTCATTTTTGTCTTTTTTGTCACAAAATTGATATTAACTCTTCTCTGAGCATGCTGAGTATTCAATCCTTGTGCACATCAGTTGAGAGCTTCTGCAGCACCGGTCTGTGAGGCATTAAACTTTGATTATAAGAACACAACTCTGTGCGCAAATGCATTTTTGGCCGATTGCACAAAAGCGGGTTGTGCTCACTCATGCGTGAAATACTTTTAATACCAACAGTGTCATCAGATAGCTTAGGTCCAAGGTAAAATGTTCATATCAAAAAATAATCTCAAAATCACGAAAACAATTTTTCATTATTTTTTCTAAGTGTCTACTTTTTTTGGATACACGCTGTATTACCTTACGTAATTTACACACTTATCGTTTAAACATATCTGACTATGAAGATAAGTAATATTAATAGTAAATATAATAAAGAGCGGCAGATAAAAGTATTAAATATATTATCTCACGTAGTTATTCAATGTGTAATTGCTATCGCATCCTATATCATTTAATGAAATGCTAATTTTGTGTAACAACATTCATTTTTATTCTAATGTAACAGGTGCAAATTAGTGAGTACCTTACAAGAAATACATCCACTACTTAGAAACAACAGGTGGCAGCTGAGGGAAATGTCTGGATTAGCGGATGGTGTTCAAAAATTTCACTTTTACTTGTTCGCATCTGCATTGTAACATTCCATTTATTATCCCCCAATCATTCAAATGTCTGAGCCACAAAGAATTTGTCTGACCATAAAAGCAAAAACAATGAAATACCCGTTTTTCTGTTTTTTTCCACATTTGCCGCAATTTCCTTACTAGTGTTCTATTAAACTCTAGCAATATGTCATACATAAGATGGATATACAGGATGTTGATAATTTTTCTGAATCCAGAAATGATAATGGAGATTTAGCGGCTCACAAATGAAGGAAATGGGATGAATAAATTTGTCTTTTACGATTGAAGATATCCTTATTACATATAGTACCAAAGTCTGTATCTCTTTCTACATTGTACTGCTCAGCGTTTTTGTTATCAATTTACTTCCTGATTTCAGCTGAATGCATCATATGACTTGTAATATTATAGATGGATTTCAATCAATAATCCTGAAGTAAAAGGAGCTCAGTTTTCAGATATTACTTTAATCATAGATCCAAAAATTGCTCAGAACTTTAAGCTTCAATCTTGAGATTGATCGCTCGTTATGTCAAGGGAATTCGGGGTAGACACGATTTCAATCATGTTCCCGAACTTTCCGGCTGCTGAGTTTACCTAGATGAGTAACCGGGTATAGCAAGTAACCCACTTCCCAAGGGGCAGCTAGCATCGGGTATCCATCTTATTGTCCCTACCCCCTACCATTTATGAATTCAAATCGGACATATTCAACTAAAAAGACTTAATAAACTCTTATTATACCATGGAAGCATCCCTCCTGGTTTGCTAGGCAACACGTAACTACTTCATGTTCACTTCGCTTCCGCAAGCAAGCATCAATTTTAATCGCCATGCTTCTTTAGATCAGTAGTTGCCCCGCCCCACCCCTAAAGAAAAAGAAAGAATCCCACCCCCAAAACATTGTCGGTTGTCCTGCCGAAGGGCCTAACCTTTATTTGCCTATAACGTGAAAACCATTGGTTCTTTTCACATGAAATCAAAGTTGTGTGATATTTTAGATCCTTCTGTCAGTCTAATTTGTGCAAATACATGTATCAAATAAGGCAATATATCTCAAATTAGAGAAATTTATTCTTACGAATTATGTCTTCCGTAACAAAATTAAAAGTGTCTGTTTGAAATGTATGTAACTGATTTTCAAGAAAAGGACTAATTTTGTTGTGAAAGCACTGTAAAAATTGTAAAATGATAATAACAATACATTTATTATGAAAAAAACTATTGGCGTTGTGTCAAAATGCTTTGTCCTCGAATATAACGTAGACCTTTTTTTTTCCTGTCTCGCCTTTTTCTTTCCTTCATCCCTTCCTTTTTTCTGTCTTTCTTCTAATGTGTTTCCCTAGAGTAGAAAATAATGATTCATCTTAGCATTTCATTTTAATCAAATTCCAATTGATTGAAGCACACAATTCGTCCTGTTGTGAAGGTAAATGAAATTAAAATTAACTGGTCTAACAAATGATAATTTCGACTACATCTAAAAGATACGATCATTAAGGGTGACAAACTTATTTTTTCATCTGTAAGTGGATAGTTTTTAGTTTCATTTTAGAGACGCCTGATGGATCACGCGCGTCAGCAATCTACATCTATTGAGCCACAGATCTATTTGATCAAAAAAACGATAAATGGAAGACATCTTATCAAATGACAAATATCACCGTACAATGTATACACATCACTTGCCTCATGAAGAAAATCTCCCTCAAAATTTTCAAGAGTTATCTTGAATCCTTAAGATCCTACCTGACGCCCATGAAATTGTCACTGTATAACCCCAACCAAACAGTACTTGTATAGTCGCAGGATAAATCAAAATAACAAGTGTATGATTATATAAAGATTATATGTTAAGAAAAATACAATTGGCGGTTATACAAATGGCTTTTTGAAAGACTGCGAAGGAACCTTACGATTCAACTAAGCTCTTACTTTGACATTTTGGTTCAAGTTATTAAAGTGCAAAATGTACATGTAATTACTTTTACAAAAGTGAATTGTTATGAATACCATATTTTTAAACGATACGTATGTAGCCTACTCCAGGAGATTACGTTCTAGTGATAAATTAAGGTTTACAATATCGATGAAAGTGTACGCTACGCTCTCAGAATGTTCTTGAAAATATTTATCCTATGAGAATTTTTACGGAAATACTGCATATATTTCATGAATTATCCTCTTGCATTGTGTACTTTAACTTCTTCTGCTATAAATCTTGAATTCCACTCAGATACAGAGCAAGATCTGTAAAAGTTGAGCGTAAAAATGTCATGCGGTCAAGTCATATCATTTCATTTTCAAACATTTCTTTCCCTCTAAATGTTAGTTTGGTGTTTTGAGAAACTATTGTATTATGACATTTTTTTTTGGGGGGGGGGGAGGGAGGGGTTGTTTGTGTGTGTCTATATTGTGTGTGTGTGTGTGTTTGTGTGTTGTGACTGTGTGTATGTAACTATGTCCAATTCCTTTCGCCGATGTTCTGACGTCAATTTAAATGTTGGGTTTTCTGGGTGGTAGTAAGATTTATGTGTATGTGTATAGCTCTTTCACGATGAAGAATATATTGCCCCACCCCATCAAACTGAATCTCTGAAAAATTCCAACGCTGGATGCGTTTCACATTTTACAAGTTTGTTGGAAAACAGACAGTAAGTCTATAGGTAAATGTCTAATAAAATAGTCTGGATAAATAGAGAACTGTTCCTTGATTTTCTTAGATTCACTCACTTACTCACTCCGTCGACTCTTGCTGTCGAGCATTAATGATGGCTCTCCAAAGATGCCTGTCTATAGCATGATATTTTCCATTTCGCTTGTTTCATAGCCAGAATCTTGTTGTAGTTGATCGACGAATGTCCTTTTGGGCCGCCCAATTGTTCTCTTTTTCTTAGATTCAACAAAGTCATTTTTTAATGAATCACTTTTGATTGACTGATTAATCGATTTGAATTTCCTCTTTCTTTGTGTTTGAAATTATTTATTTAAATTTAAGATTTTTTCAATTGATTTGGCTATAAATTGATTCCCCGGCTCGCAAATCGGACTACACAAACGTGAGATTTTGTAAGCAAAACTCTTGAAAATTAAAATTGGCATTAAATTTACCAATTAGAATGTAAAGATGTAAAAAAAATTGTAAGTGATACCACAAAATGTACACTTTAACAACGTAAATTCCACAAGATTATCTGATTATGTTTGAATATAAAAATTCAGGTTTATTTCACAGAAGATAATTACTTACATCAATGAAAAGAAAGAAAAATATGACATCATAGAAATTTTACTTCAAGTAGTTGATTTTATTCATAAAATTCTTTCAAACCGATCCCGCTCATAGAAAAGTGAGTTGTACAGGAGAAAACTATGTACTAATTTACGAATACGATAGAAAAAACATTCTCTGAATCACAGAATATGTGCATTTATCATACAGAAGTTTTGGATAATTTTGTGAGAATCAATTTATACAACCGCATGCATAGACATTCACACATATATTGTATTTGGCAGGCATCTTGAGTGATATAATAATCTTTTACAACTTTGAATAGTTTATGATTAACTGGCAATCATACATATTTTTCTCAGTCCATTTTATGCAAATTCATAGCAACTATCCCATATACAGAAAATCAACACGGCCGATTTCATACAAAAACATATTTACAATCTTTGTCATGAAAATATATAATACTCTCTCCACAATTTAAAATAATTGTGTTTACATATTTATACACTTTATATAGCAATGTCAGTTTCAAACTAACATGCAGATAATTTACAGAATTTCACATCAAAACTAAACTTTGTTTCTTGGTTTTGGTATCAAACCTTGCTAAAATAGTTGACAAATATACCAATATATCTGTATACATAACTACCACTATATTACAAGATATCATTATATCTACTTTTCACTATCTATCAATTGCATTTCCATCAGCTAAATTTCTCACTATGTCATATAAATCATCATCACTTCTGTCTTCCCTCTTTTCCACAATCTCCTATCACAAAGATCAATCAATGTGGATACATTCAAAAGGCAGAGTTTAAAAGTACAGCTACCAAAGGTAGAGCAATGTTTCATTGAAGTGGTAACAAAGTAATTTCAACAAAACCTAGGTATTTTATGTCAATGGATGTATAATATATCATGTAGAGTTTACACAATATTCATATTTTCTTTAAATTGTACATATTGTTTTAACACCGACTATTCTGACAAAAATATTACTAGCAATACGACCATCCCCACAGCACACTACTTCCACTGTGAACTTGATTTTGTATAGAGTTAAATTTTGTGTTTCAAACTACTAAAACACAATTGAGGAAGATAAGTATTTGTACAGTCTCATTCACAATCAATGTTTCTCATAAATCTGGACTGGTTAAGGGTTTTTAAACAGGTAAGGAAGTATATAAGGCTTTACAAATGATCTTCTTTTAGTTCATTTGATGAGCCATCATTGCAGAATTAACATCAACGAAAGGATCTTTAAATCACATTGTACTAATCCATGTTGTGCAAATATTTAGGAATATCACATTTTAATGGACAACACAAGACATCTACAACCTTCTCCGAGTTTTGCAAACTTTTTTCCACATACAAGCTGAGAAATGAAAGTAATAAAAACGAGGACCAACTGTGCTACAAGTACAGCTATGACGTGTGTGACAGGGAGAAAAAAATTGGTGGTTTGGAATTCTCTGAGTCATTGATACAAACTTTAATGTAATAAATCTGTCCTGGGGCAAACACACTGAACATTAGAATTATGTGACTCACAAAAAACACCATTTTATTATAGATGTCAAATGCATAAAAGTAACAAATGTTTAAAGGCTTCCTGAAAGTTTCTCGCGAAACAAATACTGAATGCAACACTCTGCAAATATAAACTGCTGTGCTCCATAAGTATTGAAATATGTGAACATCACCTTAGTTTAAAGTTCTTAATACAGTTATACAACAATCAGAACTTTATCCGAATTGGATATGCATCTTTAAAATATTGTGGTTTTCCAAAACATCTCCGATGTAGAGCTTTCTCCAGTCAAGTGACACTACCATTGTCTGTCGTAAAACATTTCCCGCTCTCAACTATGATTGGCAATAGCCCCTCCAATTAACCCATTGGCTGTGGGAACTGGGGGTGTGTGATGTATTAACTATGGGAATTTCAGAATCTCGGAAGCAACAGAGTACTAAAGAGAAGTAGATAAAATACCATGAAGGGATAGCATTTTGTTAGCTCTTTACACACTGAATTTATTCTGGGTGGATAATAATGACAATTGTTCTTTTCATATTTTCTTTAAAATTAACTTTCCTTATTGCAGTACTGAAAATGGTAATTCTTAATAGATGTTATTTAAGCACACTAACTATTTTAACTGTCTCCTGTAGAAAGGTGAGAGAGAACAATAATTATTACACGATTGTTCAATTTATTTGTACGATTGTGCACAGGTGCAACATTTGAGCGTAAAGGGTTAATGTGACTGCTTTGATGTCAATTTGCAGATTTGCTCAATTTCATCACAATGCATAGACTAGCAATATTTTAAGGTAATCCATTGGGTCCTGATATTAATCTTGCACTGTAGTCTGGAGGACACTGCCGTAGCCGCATGAAGCCCCCCCCCACCTTGCCACGATCAAAGTTTTACGAGACTTCATGGAATATGACAAGTTGAGTGACTCACCCTGAGAGCCGAGGGCTATACCCACACGCTGCCTGTATCTCACCCACTGCCATATTGCCACTGACACCTACATCATTTCCCAGACTGATCTTATCAGGTCTAGGAAGCCCAGATCTTGGGAATCTCAAGTTTAGCTTGTCATGACACGAGTGAAAGTTGAAGTTTAACCCTCTTGGCCCTATCTGGGTCAGCTGTTGACCATACCATGACTCTGTTGTATTGTTTTGGATATCAAGTTTTGATAAACATTTTTCTGTCACCGTCATCCTGCACATTTGATCATTTATTAATTTTGTTAAAGTTTTCTCTTTGCTAACAAGTGAAAAATGACCACAAGTCAGCTGGAAAGTCCAGCTCTAGTAAGATACTGTACAGGTTGGAAAAGAGACTGTAATTTATTTTAAGTTTCATTGGCAACAAACTCATAAATAGTAGTTAATTTGAATCAAATTATAAGAATAAATAACTGATGTCATGATATGGGACATAGAGCTTTCAAAGGTTTGTAAACATTAGAGCTTAACAACCTAACACTCGAGACCAGAGAAGAAACACCTAAACAATTAATTGTAAAATGGAAAATTTTGAGCTCAGTGCATATATATTCTAATATTTCAAACAGTTCATTCCATTTTTTCTCTGCAAGTATCATTCAAAATATGATTGCAAAATGCAAAAGAAAACCTACTTTGTCGCTTTCTTGGTTGCAATGTTTGCAACTTTATGCCTCATCATTGTCTACCCCCCTCTCTTATCCCCATCACCCCTACCCCCAACACTGAAACCATCCAGGTCCTTCCTCCTCAGTGTCATGATCTGCCAAATATGTGGTTAGTCCAAACAGAAACACATACCACATGGTAGTTTGTCTGGGATAGCTACAGGGGGACGGTAATGGGTTTTACACTGAAACTGGTTATAACAGATAATATGTGACCAGTCACCACGATACCCTAATAAAGTTGCACAACCCAAAGGTAAGGAAAGTGTCAAATACATTATTGATGACATAAAGTATGAAAGTGAAGTGTCTTCAAAAATCAAAAGTATTATTACCTTCACATGTAGCAAAAGTTTTAATATTTATATTTTTCACAACAGTATATTTCTGTCTATGTTTGTGTATCATTAACCCGTTGGAGACGAATTGATTTTGCTTTAACACGCATTTTCCATAGAACCCTACACAAGTTAACTCGTACTTAGTCTCCAATGGGTTAAATATGCGACTTTATCAGGGTATTGTGGTAACAGATCATATATGATTGGTTAGGTTGTGCAAGTCAGCACAAAGTAAACCAATAACATTACATCATAAAATGGTCAACCTTGTAGAATTGGACAGCAATAATGCAATTAAGACAACATGAACCTGGGGCAAAATAACACAGACTGTAGTGCTGTACACTCCATGACAAGTGTCAGTCAAGATTTGTTTCCAATTCCTAAAACCATACAGCATCATTGAATCTGTCATCATAGCACTCATGTCTTAGACAGTTCCTTTGGGCTGCATATAACTTATCTGATAGTGGCTATGTGATGTGTGTTTGTGTGCATACACATGTGTCAACACCCACAAGAAAAAGAAAGTGAGAAGAAGCTAGCAAAAATGTTCTCTTGAATGTTCAACATATATCTGTGTTTTCCTCTTTCTATCTAAACATGGCATTTCCTGATACATCATACATTGATGAGAGACAGTAAAGATAAAAATGATGATAACAGTGTCTCAACATGCTTTCTTTGATATTACAACTCATTCCATACTCATACTTCATTTTTATTTCCCCTTCCCTCTTTATCCAGTAAGGCTACCCCGGGCATTTCTTCCAGGGCAGCATCTAGATAACCAGTCAAATTTTAAGTTGATTCCGTTGATGAAATTTACAAACCTGTCAGCTTACTTGACATATCCCATCTGTCAAGAGCATGTTACATGGTAACACATGCTGCAAAGTGTCTGATTATCATTGTGACATTTTAAACATTTGTTTGTGCATTCTATAAAAAATGTTTGTATGTTGGTAACATCACCCATTTTTTATTTTATTTATTTTGTTATTTTTTGGTATGGATATTATGCCACGAAGGTCACTCAAATTTAAGTGCACACATTATTTGGTGTCATGAGAACAATGCCTTTGATGCCCAGGCATCCTCATGGATAGCAACCTGTGATGTGAGAGGCATCTACCATCATGTTGTCTAAATGACTACAAATACAAACAACATTAAAGGGTAATATTTGATTTAAAAATCATATCACACAGAGCTAAATGAAATTATACAGTTAAAATACCTGGAACACCATTGCATTACTCAACATCTAACAAATGAAAGTGTATTATAAAAAATACACATTTGTCATACTGTAATGCATGATTACATAAAAAAAAATACTGGAGTTTTATATTTACGTACAGATCACATACACATACATGTGCTGAATGATTATCAACATAATTTATGAATAAATGATTAAATTTATCTTTAAAATCTTTAATAAATAATACATCTCTCTGAAAGAAAATAGACTTATTGCACATTAAGCTGATGAGCAGCAATTTCATTTTCTATGTCTTGAATCTTTTTGGTAAGTGTGTATAGATCTGAATTCACAGATGTACGAATGACCATTTCAATTTCACTTTGGAGGTTGACATTACCTGTTATACCTGCCAAACCTTATTACATTCAACCATCAACCATTTAAACTGGATTTTGATTCAATTCTCCTTCTTACAGCCAGACGTGATTCACCATCACTATAATCTCTACACCTGCTGTGCATCATCAATTATTTGTCAGAAAATACAAATCTCTTCTACTTTTCACATATTTCTTCTTCCTCTAGATTTCTACCTTGACAAACTAACAGGCATTAAATCAGGGATTATACGTGAGCCTAGTAATGCAAAGAATACTGATTTGTATGCAGTCTCAACCTGACAAAATGCAAACATGATTTTTAAATCCCCAAAGATTAGTGATGTGAAGTGGCATTATTGGTAATGTGTTTTGGGGCTGAAGTTATGTTTGTTTTATGAATGAACAGTATTACCAATGAACTGCAAAAATGTAAATAATCATTATTCCATACAGTTCAATTCCTAATCATATATTCACAACCACAAACTTAAGAAGTAGATCTTTTGTAGGTTCACTAAGATGAATACTGAAGTTTTCACATATTTCTCTCTTTTCTGGAATAAAATGTCACAGAATTGTAAGTTTTCATAATACTCTAACTTAGTGATTGGTGACATAATACATTCATTGGCTTGATGGAAATCTACTGAAAGCAAATGCTTTTGTTTCCCAATTCTCCTACATGAGTGTTAAATCTGACTCTGACAGACCATTACTGATACTACTGGAACTTTGAGAGTTTGCCAACATATTCCTTTTGTTTGCAGTAATTTCAAATGTGTTATTATCATTAAATATTTGTGCATGCGTACATACACACATACAATCGAGAAACAATTAATCCCTTTCTACATAGCAACTTGATAGCCACTCCTATACATGGTATGATTGGAAGGCAAAAGTAATGATTCATTTTGAGTAAATTGTAGCACAAAATATTAGTTTCTGACCATCACATGCATGACTAGGAGTAAAAATAGGCATTGGAATCTCAGCATTGAATATTGATTTGAAAGACGACAGATCTTGAAAGATATATCAGAACATAATTTGATACAGGCATTATAAAACAAGTTTACACAAAAAACAACATTTTGTACATAATTCAAACAACATATTATTTACAACAAAACTGACTTTGACCATTTCAAATTGTAGTATAATCATTGAAGGAGAACAGTAACAACTACAATTAAATATAAAACAATGGTTTATACAAATAAAATGTATAACATCATGAAAACAGATGATACACACTGTTTACACTTAGTGAACTGTCACAAACTTAACAATTGCCATAATTATATACGGCAAGCATTCCTAGAAATATTTGAGAAAGAATTGGTCCAAAACCCACCATTAAGATTTATTGTACATTTGCACAAAACTTTACATACATTAAATCAAATATATATTTTTTCTCTCTATACAAGTACCAAGACAAACAAGTCTAACTATAATAACAATAATTTGTACATCTCTCAGTAATTACAGACATTTGCCAGAAACATCAAGTCAGAAATAATTCTCAATGATATGTGGAGAAAATGAATGTAGTTTATAGGTTGTATTATATAGAAGTCATGCTGATATAACAGTTTACTATTATATATAAACAGTGGCATTAAGACCTCAGTACATTATTTCTGATAGAGTATAAGCTAAAACAGCTGCAATCATCATGAAAAAAACATGACAAATAAAATAGAATTGCATTTTTATGCATATATATCCATATTTGCATATCATATATGAAAGAAGTCAGACTTGAGAGTGATATGTTATTGCACTTCTCCACTTTGCCTCATCCTCTACTATTTACACTGATTGGATACATTGTTATATTTACTTTTATTGCAGCATCTTTTTTGTTTTGATAAGCTCAGGAAATTTACTGAATAAATTTGTCAGATATCACATGTACAGTCCTGATTTAATAACATGTGGAAGATCAGTGAGTGGAATCAAGCCATTTCATTCAGATTGGAATGGACTCTTAATATGTTTTCCAAATAAAACATGCACATGATATGAGAAGAGATATATGTATGGAAGACAAAGGAAACTGATTAGAAGAGTTGTCACTTTGTACAAGTCCCTGCATCATCTGTCTGGTTGTCATGGCTTATCATGGACTGTCCTCATAGCAACCAGATCAACCATATATCTCACAATCATAATATTGTAGGTTGACAGCCGTAACGGCGCCAATGCGTTGACAACCAAAAGGGCCGTTATCACTGTACAAAGTCAATAGCCTTAACACCCTTCTGTTTCTCAGTGGAACGACGTAATGCCCTTCTGGTAAACAGCTGAGGATATTAACCCAATAAAAACGGTTTGATTTTGCTTTAACGAACATTTCCCATAGAACTCGAGATAGCTCTTGTCTAGTCTTCAACATGTTATATCATTCTTGCCACCATGATGCGTTTCCATGACAGTCAGTTGGAAATAAGTTTCTGAAGACAGCATCATGATACCACTGCATTCTGATATCAGTCTTGCCATCATGGTGTGTTTCCATGGTGATAATGTTTCTGAAGATGACATCACCATCCCAGCTTATTGTGATGCCTCATTCCTTCAAGGAATAGGATTTGATGGTGAATGGTTTAAGAGATTCACTCAAGGAGCAGAGCAGAGAGGCATGCAGCATGCTGTCCAGGTCTATCTCCTCTGCCTCCGTCTCTTTCTTGACGAGGTCCTTGACCCTGGTGTGGAGTCTACCCAGCCAGTGATAGCAGGTACGACAGTCTTCACGGAAACGGGTGCGGAACAGACCTGTGGGAATTCAAAGGAAGATTAAAGATTAAAGCGATAAATTGTAAAGTTGACACAAACAGGAGCAATATACAATTCTGCATAGCAGTTTCTGTGTTGGTGGGTGGTGGGTGGGGGGGGGGGGGGGAGGTGGTTTGAGTAGGGTGTGCCAATCTATTTTTTTGCATTCTATCAAAGTGTCAAAAATTGTGAACATTTGCAAAAATGTGACCAGCTGATATACCAAAGTACCCAAAAATTTGCAACCCATGTTTATATTTGTTGAAAATTCAACCTATTTTGGGAGTGCATCTTTATGCAAAATGCACTAACTAAGTGATGTAACAAATCCAGGGATGGTAGAAGGGTGTGGGTAGGAATGAAGCAAATGTATTCAAATTTAATTCCCCCTCCCCCTCCCCTTTCCCCCAACACCTGTCAGTGCACACTGTACATTAATGTTCTGTAGGTGATACATGATGACAAACAGTCAACTGTCATCCTCTGTAGAATTAATATTTAGTTTTGATTCGACAGGTGATGTAACATACATTGTTTGACCTTGTTGGTTTGGCTATGTCTCTTGTTTTTGTTCTGAAATATGTTTTCTAGTTTGTTATGAACAAATATGTGAGGAGGAGGAGATGCCTTACTTCTGTCACTATTTTGTCATGAAATACGGACAAACAATCATGAAATATGGTTGATCCACTATTGACAAGGTCATTTTATGTTGAAGAGAATTTGGTTTGTTAACATATCTGGGTCATAGCCCCCCACCACCCCACGCACACACACACACACACACACACACACACACACACACACACACACACACACACACACACACACACACACACACACACACACACACACACACACACACACACACACACACACACACACACACACACACACACACACACACACACACAC
>JZLH01S0158248.1:1139-16099 GCA_001188425.1 Eucidaris tribuloides
AAGAGAGATAATCTCTCTCATTACGCAAGTTTATTTTTTGGCGATTCAAGCGATGTGTTGAATAAGAACAATTCATTAATGTGTACTATGTGTTTACTTACAGGAAAAGTAGGTGTAATTTTTGACTATTGATATCTGTTATCATTTATGTGATTATGTTAAGCAACATTTTCAGATATTAACGACAGTTGTCAGGATGCAGGAACCTCGGAGGAGCATGAACAGACAAAAGATAGACAAGATATTGCTCAGCGCGCGTCTGGCAATCCATCCGTAAAGTTAGGCTTGGCCATGGGTTAACCAGTAGCCCTCTATCGCCAAGTACGAGGAGAACAGTGAAAAATTCTCGCAGAGAGTCGCGGGAAGCGCATTTCTTATGATCGAGAACTGGGCCGAAACAGGAAGATCTAGGACCCAAATGCGCGTTCTGTAAAATTCTCGAAGACGCTGAGAAGCAAAGAGGCTGGAGAGTGATTTGGCAGAGCGGATGAACTCTAAGCAACACTGCTGTGAGGTTTTAACTAATTAAATTGTTTTATTTCGATCTTCGCGTACACTTTTTATTTTCACAAAATGAAAAAATCAGCATTACAATTTGTTAGCATAATATTATGCAAATATTTACAAATATGTTTACAGATCAAACTATCATTGTTAGATCAAACTATGCATTCGATAATATATAATTTCGATAAACCAAATTTATGTAGGATACAGATGGAAATTCTCGGAGGCTCCCTAACATAACCAAAGCTTGGATTTTTATAGATGGAAGCCTGAAAATGAAAAAATAATCAGTACTATGTATAAAAGTAGATTACGAGTGAAGTAAGTAGAGATATGAAGAAAGGGAAACAAGTGGAAAACAATTAGTGAAAAATGGAAAACAAGTTGTGAGCAAGCGCGCGTGTGTTAGGACTATGCGTGTGTACGGTGTGTGGTACAGAAAACATATCAAAATTGGAGATGTGTATTTACATGAATAAAAATGAATGTTCTCGACGTTTGTTGGAATATGTCTAATTATGTACGCAACATATGCAAGTCGAATGACACAAAATACAGAGGCAAAGAAAAAGAGGGAAACGCCAGGATCAAATGATTATTAAATGTTCCGAAGGTTGAGATACACAAATAATATACATGTATGGTAAAACAGATTAATGGTTAAAACAGTTTGTAGAATGGCTTTTCAACCATTCGGAATTTATAAAATTACATATAATATGTTATGATTACGAATTGTGTGAGCGGGAAAACAGATGTGAGACCCAAAATTACTTTATGACATGATGCAATAAGATGTGGATAGAATGTATTAATATAAATATGAAACAAACTGACTGGGAAACAAAATGACGAATAATAGCAAGTGTTATACGACATTTAACGCAGAGTTTATCCTCGCACGATATGCAAAAGCATTATCAATAGTAGCACAGGCCAGTCCTACAATATAGTATTACCCAATTTTCTGCGGGCTTAGGGAGTTTACAAATATAGGATGGCCATAGCACAGATTAAATAAAACAAACTTTAAATTTTGTAATGGCTAATTTGTTCAACTGTCCAGGAAAAGCTTCCCTTTTTGTCTTCATTTAAATCCTATTGAATAGACCTTATCTAGCCGACAGGAAGCTCTCAGTAAAATCAGGCACGCTACCTGTACAAATGGAGAAACTGAAAACCCCAAAACCGAAAAAAAGCCAGAAGACATTGAAACATAAAGACGTTATTTAAAAGCAACTTTTGTCAGGATTATTTCTTTTTTTAACATGAGTATTTATGTTATCGTTTGTTTTAGAGTGAAAAAAAACCCCAACTGAACAGAAATATTGTCAAGAGGCAATATATATAGACGAGCCATTTTTGTTGTGTAATTTTTCCGAAACAGGTGAATAATACGGTACGAATGTACAAAGTTTGAGTTTGTTATGAAAAACATGCAATGGAAATTGTATTAATGTTTGTCTAGTTAAAAAAAAAAAATGAAATACACGTGTTAAATGCTTTTATACAAAGCGAAACGCGTCAACAATCTTGATCTTCCTAGTGTTCTTATATTACACATTTAGGAATTAGCAACAGCGAATTTTAGATGTTTGGCATGTATATAAGATATTTTGTCTGTAATGTGTGCTTGAGTCTCTCTCTCTCTCCTTTACTGTATTTGGGTGTCTTGTGTGTCTGTGTACATGCATGTAATAGTGCGAAGTGATGTCTACGATATGTGTTGTGCTTCTTCAATATGTGTGTGTGTTTGTGTATGTGTGTTTGTGTGTGCGTAGGTGTGTCTCAAGGTATGGTGTATGTTGTTGCGCGCGTAGGTGTGTGTTGTGTGTGTTAATTGTGTGCATGCATGTGTTTTGTGTTTACTGTTCGTTTCGCGGCTCAAGGATTAAAAGTGACTCCTAATGTCATGGCTAGGACAGTAAAACAAGAAAATGGAAACAAACTAATATATCATTATATTGAAAAGTTTTTGACTGAGATTTGATGTCATTTGCATTGAAGATCATCAGCGCAATCAGACCGAAGCGGGTCAAAACATCATCATCAATGCATCATTCATTATCATCATCTCAAAGCAGAGTAGAAGTAGTAGTGAGTAGTAGTAGTAGTAGTAGTAGTAGTAGTAGTAGTGAGTTCGTCGTCCGTTGTAATAAATAGTAGTAATAGTAAATTAAAATAGTAATGGTAATGATGATAAATAAATAAATTAAAAAAATTATTACATTACCAATACCTATATAGCGTAATGCATATGCATTATTACTATGCACTGTTGGTAGTAGCCAAAGAGTTAAGAATGATATGGAAAATGGCAGTTTTATATGCGTTCTGGTACAATCTTTATGATGGATCACACTTTGATACATCAGTTCGTACTATGATATCAATAATAATAAGTTGGAAATATAAGAAAAAACTACAAACAAGTAAAGAATTTCAACATTTTGTTTTAGTCATTTTGGCGCCTTTCCTTTCAAAGTTAAAGAAGAGACAATGATTGATATGTTTTATTAATAGAGGAAAAGTTCATGTCATTAGCCAAAGGAATGGCAAACTGGTGACAGAAAATCTTGTGATTCATCTCGTGGGTGAAAATAACACGTACACCAGAACATGAACGTTCATGGCTGTCAAGTATGTATTGCCAAGAGGCAACGTAATTTCAATGAGTAACCCGTTATTATTTGTCAGAATGCTCGCCATAAAATTTTCAGGAAAAGTCACGACAAGGCTGATAAAATTTGCGTTCTGAATATTGTAAGAAGTGGGTGAAAAAAATGGTGGTAGGGCCAATATTATGCCCCCCCTAAAAATGTGTAGGGTAAGAAGCCAAGTATGTTTGGGTAAACTGGTAAAGATGAATTCTTGCTTTTACGTTTGTTAGATAGACCGTCTCTTATCTATGCAATGGCCCATAGCTTCTACGAATCTTTCCATTTTGAAGAAATTTACTCCATGAATCGTAAAATTTCTGGGTGGTGGCACCCCCGACATATTTCCCACATACCGCTAAGTGTCCGATGATTTAATAAACCGAAAATTTGTCGCTACTAACAATTTTCAGGGGTTTGAGTTGTTTTGTGATGTCTGGGAGTGACAATTAGAAATGCTTTGTGAAACGATTGACCAAAAAATTCACAAATATGTGGATCGACCAAACAACTCCAGCGTTTAAATAAGACATTCTAAATTTAGCATGTAGAGCTGTGTCCATAAATAGGTGCATACGGCCTTCTCGTGAATAATCATGTTTATTCAAATATATACTCAGCTATACATGTAATTGTTATGATGGAGCTTTGGCAATTAAGCGTGCCAAAGGGGGCAGGGACAGTGCCCCCCCCCCCCGCCCTCATAATGCTTTTTCGGAATTATTTGTCCGGTACACGAAGAACTTGCGTCGGTACAAGGCAGCAGCGGCGGACAAAATAATTTTGCACGCCAGACAAAATATGCTCAATAAAACCCCTACAAAAATCTGCAGAGAAGATTGCACCTTTTTTTTTTAAATGTCAACATGCAAATTTTTTTCCGAAAGCTCAGCTCGCAGTCCGCTCGCTTCGCATGAAGTGATTTCTCATGCCAGAGTGTTTTTTCCGGTAATTCCGGCAACCGCGCCTTGTCATGAGTAACTAATGATTAATGAACATTTGGGGAACGTTGTCGTATAGTACAGTCAACTTGAATCAAAGCACTATCGACACATTCCGAAATTACGACACCGAACATCATGTTGTAGCCGACAAAATGTGTTACAGGCTCCATACCATTAAAGATTGTGTCATTCATTTGCACCGTCAAAAACACCTAAATGAATGAAATCAGCTGAAGAATCATATCCAATGTTGAAATTATTAATATAAATAAACACCTCTCATAGAAACTTGGTAAAATATTGGAGTTTGGTGAAAATCTGGACGGTTCAAAAAATTGTCCGCATCAGACCGTTTAGCCAAAAGGTCAATGCGGAGGTTAGCGTTTTTAACCAATTCAGTGCGTCCGCTGGTCTTGCGACGATAAACATAACCGCGATCGGCAGTTTGAGCAAAATTGAAACTCGACGAAAGAATAACAAACATTCTGGTACATGTCGTTTATTTAGTTTCTCCATAAAACAACATAATTCATGACGTATGGATGCTGCAAAGCTTCCAAACCAGTGCAGCCATTTGTTAAGTACTAACTGGCCGTTTGGGTATTGATTATGGAAGGGAGTAATGGACTGCACCAACCCTGACCACAATGCTTTAAACTGGCAGGGGCGTAGGCTGGTTTGGGGCACGGGGAGGTGCAGCATCTTGGGGAGGTGGAACTAAATTGACCTGGGGAGGTGGCCACATCTTAGGGGAGGTGGAAGCTAAAATGTTGAGTAAATCAGGGCGTTTGAAGGCAGAAAAAGTGGTGCAATTTCGTTTTTTCTTGCCAGGGGCGGAAACTCCTATGGCTCTGCGTGGGGTGCAGCGTGCACCCAGGTGCATCGCCCCCCAGCCTAGCGCCTTGAACTGTGAAACTTGAATAGATTCAAAATTTCACGCAACATGCAAGTTTACGGAAAAAAGAACAAGAACGCTTTGCTTCCAAGTTTCAATTGATGTAAAAGAGCAGGCTAGCCGTGGCCAGATGGGGGGCAGAGGAGCAATTGCCCGCCCCCCCCCAAAAAAAAAAATGCATTTTCCGGTTTAGTAGGAACATTTGGAATTTTTTCGGGACATTGTAAACCCTCACGGACCATGACATCTCGTACCGACCTGAAATAATCCAAAAAATGAACTTTTTGAATGTAAAGAACGCAAAAAAATTCGAACTGCTTGCTCATGCTCGCTCGCAGATAACGACCAAGATTTTGTGGCGATGCTATGCCGGTATTTGTCAAATCATATTATCGATAACGTCATGTCGTCAGTAATAGAAAACGAGAACCGCGCAGCTTGCACTCAACAAAATGTCCCAATAACTCGATCAAAATTTTTGATTAGGAAAAATGTCAAAATTTTCAAAACTCGGGGCTCGCTCTGCTCGATCGGCAAATTAAACTTATCTCTCTAAATATGTTTTTTTACCGGACGAAATTGTCAAGTCAATAATTCATGCCATATATTAAAAGAAGGGAAAATTAATTGAATACCTAATATTATGTAAAAAGGAAATCAGTGAGATTGTAAACAAACCGGCATGAAAAAAGGCTTTCCGGGGAAAAAAAACATATTGACCTGCTGTATAAATTTCTATTAGGAGACAAACTTCAAACGCTCAACACAAAAATATCAAATAGAAAGGGTGCAATAATATTCGTATATTTGCGCGTTGGGATGCGGTTTTAAACGCTAGAATCACAAATTTTGGTCGGATCACCGTCATACTTATGAGAGTAATAAAGTGGCATATCCCCTGATAGACGAGGCGTTCCGACACATGAAAATTAACATAATGTTAGGCGCCTGATCGCTTCGCTCGTCTCAGCAGCAATAAAAAAATCCACTTTCAGTTATTGCACGTTTGAAAATCCATATATAGTAAGCGGCAGAATTCATTAACACGCAGGAATAATGGAGAGCTTGGCATGTTAAGTTACATAAATGAGGTAAAACGCTGCGCTCTTGCATTACTTGTTCAGCAGATTATATATCCAAAAAATAGATAAAACAATGAATGTATATATAGTATGAATATTATGGTTGTATCGCTTGGCACAGATATTACCACGACACGGACGCGCGAGACAAGCCACTGGTCTATTCACGGGCGTGCGTCCGCGTTGGATGTCCAGTGGCGATCTAGCGCGGAGTGTATTTACGTGCCCTGCTGCTCGTAATTATTGTTCTTTATAGCGTACACTTGTTGGGCATCAAATGTCGGGCCGCGTCACATGTGCGGCGAAATTTGGTGACGATTATGTGCTGCAGCACAAATGCTCGCCTACTCGGCACATGATTGGTCGGACGGCGACAATTTGTCCCTGGAGGTTGACGGCAACTTGTCGACATGCGATCAAATCAGCATTTAATTGTTTGTGCGTATGTGATGTATGTCACTATGTGTCTGTATGTTTGTGTGTATGCATGTGTGTGTCTGTGTGTGGTCTGATGTGTCTGTCTATGTGTCTGTTTGTGTGTCTATTTGTGTACGTACGTTTGGTCAGTGGTGTGTCTGTGTCTATCTGTGCATCTTGTAATGTGTCTGTTTGTGTGCGCTATTTGTGTCTGTATGTTATGGTCTTGTATGGTGTCTGTGTGTCTGCTTGTGTGTTCTGTATGTGTAAGTGTGTCTGTCTGGTCATGTGTCTGGGTGGTGTCTATATGGGAAGCTGTATGTTTGTGTGTGATCTAGTGTGTCTGTATGTGTTTGTGTGTCTGTGCATCTGTCTGTCTGCATGTTGTCTTTTGGTGTGTTTGAGTGCGTGTCTGGTTTGAGTGGGTGTCATGTTTTGAGGTGTATGTGTGTTTTCTGTTTGTTTGTTTCCTGTTTGGGTGTGTCTATGTGATGATAAAGAGTTTGTCTGTGTGTCTGGTTAAGTGTGCTGTGTGTGTATGTGTGTATCCACTTTTTGTCTGTGTGTCTGTATGTGTGCCATCTTTATCTATCGGTGCTGTATGTGGCATGTGTGTCTGTATGTGGCTGTGGTCTATACTGTGTCTGTATGTTCGTTTCTGTGGTGTGTTTGTGTTTTTGTTGTGTGTCTGTGTGTGTCTGTTGGGTGTTTTGAGTGTCGTGTGCGGTTTGTGTAATGTATGTTTGGCTATGGGGTGATCTGTCTGTTTGTCCCTGATGTGTCTAGTAAGTATGTGTCTGTGTGGTCTGTTTGTGTGTCCGTGTTGTTGCGTGTTTGTCGTATGTGTCTGTTTGTCTGTTTTGTATTTCCTGTGTGTTTGTCTATGGTATGTCTGTGTGTGTTTATTTGTGTGTGAGTCTGGGTGTATCTGTCTGCGTGTGTCGTCTTCTGAGTATGTTTGTGTGTCTTGTGTGTTTGTGTGTCTAAATTGTGGTGTCATTGTGTGTGTCCTGTGTGTGTATGTATCCGTGTTCTGTTAATGTATTGTGTGACGGGTATTTGTCCTGTGTGTCCTCAGTGTCATGTGTGTCAATGTGTCTGTTTGTATGTATGTGTGTTTTGTTTGTATGTCTCTGTGTGTTTGTGGTGGCTTGTGATGTGTCGGTATGTGTCTGTTCGTGTCTGCTGTGTCTCTGAGGCGTCTGTGATGTATCTCGTTGCTGTTGTGGTCTATGTGTCTGTGTGTAATTGGCCCTGTGTGCTCTGTGTGTCCATGATGTGTGTATGTGTCTGTGTATGTCTATGTGTCTGTGTGTTTGTCCCTGTGTGTGAGTTTGTTGTCTCTGTGCGTGTCTATTGTGTGGCTTAATGGTTCCTGGTGTGTTTGTGTATGTTTGGTGTCCTGTCTATGTCTGTTTTATGTGTATGTCTTGTGTTTTGTGTGTCTGTTGTCTGCCTGACACTCAGCAACCGCATACAGGCTAACACAGACACTTACAGATAATGCAAATGCACACATAAACTTCTACATCCTCTTTCCGACACCATCACCATAGCCAACTTAGCACACAGGCCATACCGCACACATACAACACACACAGACATATAACCATGCATACAGAGTATTGCACACATTACACACAGATATGCTGCAAAAGACAAACACACATAAAAACAACTATAGCAAGACCAACAACACACATTCATACACACAGACACACAAACAAACATACACTTTCAGACACGACAGGCACATCATTCAAATAGACGGATATATATCACACACCCATACACACACAGAGATGCACAAACCGGCCGCATAACGCATAAACGCATACGCGCACAACCACACACATACGAACAAAAGTCACATAAAGACACAGCAGAGACAGCACACACGAAACACACAAAGACAAAACACATGTAAACAGACACCCCAGCGCAACACAAAGACACATACAGACACACAGAGACACACAATCAGACAGCAGAGACAAACACGGCAGACAACAGAATGCATCCACATAAAGACTGAGACACATACAGACAGCATCGCACACACACAAGACACATACAGAGATATACAGACGATCAGACATCATAGCAATGAAGCAACAGACACATTCATAAAACACCAACACAACAGACATACAAACACGGCCACAGACACGAGGCTCATAATATAACACACAATACACACGACAGACACATACCACGGAGACAACAGAGACACAGACAGCACAATTAGAACAGCACCTACAAACACGCGGTCGCAGACCCACAAACACGCAATTCAAAACAGATGCACACGACACACACGGTCACACAGACACATACAGAGATGGCACAGACAAAGAGAAGCAAGCAGAACACACACACATCATGAACAAACACAGCAGACTACACAAACACAGCAGACATACAAAAAGACATACACTATACAAGACAAACACACAACACCCAGACAGCATGCAAAGCAGATAACAGAGCACATAGACAACCACGGACACACATAGACACATACAGACCAGACACATACAGATCAGACACAGCGAACAGACATATATTCAGAACATACACAAAAAACACAGACATAACCCAAATAGACGCCACAGAACATACAACAATACACACAACACACAGTCACACAAACAGGCAGCATGAGAACACATACAGGACACATAGACACACACAGACACATACAGACGTGACAGACACAGCAAGAGAACAAATAGACACTATTCAATAAGCACACAGACACATAGACAAACACCAGATCCTAACAAACTATACACAGCAGGCACATAACATAGACGCATACATACACACAATCAAACACATAACCCACGACAGACATATCAGATACAAACCGACACAATTAGAACACACAGACAAACATACAGACAGCCACAGGAACCATAGACAAACACACAGACACACACAAGAGAGACAAACAGACACATACAGACTAGACAGCATGCTGACATAGACCACACAGCATACATACAGAACACAGACAGATCAGACGGAAACACACAACACACAAACACACAAGCAGACGAACAGACACATACAGAGTAGACACACACCAGACAACAGCGTACACACAAAGACACTATACAAATGTAAAGACACATATGAACACACGAACAGTACACATTCAGACACAGACAACACACAGATGAACACAGCAGACAGACATACACAACAGACAAACAGACACACAGACTCACACAAAGACAAATACAGACACACATACAGACACACACAGATACCAGCACAGAAGCATATACAAGACACAAGACACATACAGAACACAAACAGACACAGTACACCGTAAGACCACAGACACATAGCAGACACACCAATAAATACA
Organism: Eucidaris tribuloides; assembly: GCA_001188425.1. Classification (NCBI taxonomy): domain Eukaryota; kingdom Metazoa; phylum Echinodermata; class Echinoidea; order Cidaroida; family Cidaridae; genus Eucidaris; species Eucidaris tribuloides. The sequence goes on from JZLH01S0158248.1 coordinate 11,018, forward strand.
CAAGCAAACACTGACATTGACACACATAATACACAACGAAGCAGACATCAAACAGATACACACAATATTTAGTGAGTGGCGATGAATTTTTGACGGTGGGCGACAATCTGTGCCGCTAGGTTTTTTCATGGCACAAATTGTCGCCAGTGAGGCAAAAAATTAGGATCAGCAGGGGCGCAAATCCGGGGGGGGGGACGGGGGTCAGTCCGCCACGATTTTGAAGGTGGGGGACAGCAATATCAAATGTCCCCCCACGGAATTGCATGTGCATGCAACAACTGATAATTTTGGCTGGCAATTTGTCAGGGTCGAAAAATTTTGGCTGTTTTCAAAATATGGTTTTGGTCGGCGCCGCGCCCCGCCCCCCCCCCGCTTGTAACAAACATGTTTGGCTGGCAATTTGGCAGGTTAGAAATTTTTGGGGCTGGCAAAATATGGTTGGGCAGGTTTCTGGCAATGTGAATGTCCCCCTACATTTGAAAATGGATTTGCGCCCATGGGATCAGCAAGAGCGTCACAAATTGTCGCCGGGCGACAATCTGTGGCCGAAATTTGCGCAAAACCTGACGGCACAAATTGTTCTCCAGCGTCACAGATTGTCGCCGGCAAGCGAATTTGTGAACGCGGCGACAATTTGTGGCGCAACAACACCTTAATTATCTTAAAACACCACTATTCAAGATTTGTTCTTGATCTACGTCGCCAGAACTGGTGGGGTGGCCAGTGACCGGCAAAGCCCCCAAATAAATGAAGTTAAATTGCAAGAAAAATCAATTCAAACTTAGGAGCTACAGTAATACGTTACCGTTAGCAGGCTGCACTGGCAAATTTCTTTAAACAGGTAACGTAATGAATACGTTAAACACAAACTGCAATTGGCCTATCGCGAGCTGCCTACACAATATTGTAAATGAAATTTAATGCTATACCCGGCCACTGTTGTCATTCAAAAACAAACTTGTTGCTAATAATTGGGCAATGAAGAATTAATTATAAATTTAGGACCTACACGGTTAACTAACAGCTGCAAATTTCTTAGGTAGAACGAAATTTACGCGGCGAGTGCTCACCCTGCGCCGGCCGCCGCGCCCTGCCCGCGGCTGTGAATGGTCAGGTGAGCATGCGGCGCCCGTGCAGCTCATCAGTGAAGGGCATTTATAGTGCTCACTAGGCACTCGCTTGTCGCAACGCCAGCAAACACAGAAGCGTTTTCCAGAACGTTTTCAAAACGTTTTTTAGTCCTGTACGTCTTCGTCCTAAATGAAGCGTTTTAAAACGAGTTTTTAAACGTTTTAGTTGGGACATTCATATACGTCAAAGTTGAGCGTTTTTTTAGAACGTTTTAAAAACTTTTTTGGCGCGTTTACAAAATTAAACGTTTTGTATATGAACGTTTATGAAACGTTTATTGTGTAGGACGTTTAACAAACCGTTTGATAAATAGGAAGTTTACAGAACCGTAATTTGAAAACGTCCAGAAAACTCTCCGTAAAAACGTATGTAGAACCATTGTAAATCGATTGGTTTTGGTGTGTGTGTGTGGTGTGTGTGTGTTGTGTGCTGTGTGTTGTGGTGTGTGCGTGTTTACGTTTATGCGTGATTGAACCTATAATGTTTCCACATCGGTCTGGAAAGATCGTTTGTGTGTAATGGATGGCGAGTGAGTGTACGTGTTTATTGTGTGGTGACTGGACCTAGCTTGTCATGTATGTTTTTCGTGTGTCTGGAATGCTGTGTGTGTGTTTGTGTGTTTGTCTGGGTGGTGTGTGTGTGTGTGTGTGTGTGTGTGTTTATGGTATGCGTGGTTTACATGTGCATGCGTGGGATCTGTTAACGTGTGCGCTTGTACCTGTCGGCGATTGTATGAGTGCGTTGAATGTAGCGTCTCTGTTGTGACTTATAAATGTATTTCTGTGTGTGTTAGCATGCGTTTGTGTGTTGACCTGTATGTGTGTGTCTGTGTGTGCGTGGGGGGGGGGGGGGTGGATGGGGGAGTGTGTATGCAGCACTTTGCCAGGCGTGGCCAGTTGGGCGATAGGTAATTTGAATTTATTTCCACTTATTTGGAAACACGAATAAATAGACGCATGCAACACGTACGCACATAAACATAGCGGAGCGAGGACCTTTATCTAATGCATATTACAGTATGGTAATTTGCATAATCAGTTATAATGACAACTTCACCTATTAATGAGCACATTTTCATAGTGTGTTTGAACATTTAGCGGCGCCATATGTTCTGTTATAATGCATAACAAAGTTGGCAAAAATATTACATCCGTGAAAGTGATTTCCTTTATAGGAGACCTTCCCTATTTGTAAAATACAAAAATAACCACTATTTGTTTTACCTTTTAAAAATATACGATAATATATCGAATGCTTAAACTTATTGTAGACAGTTGAGGTAGGGTAGGGTAGGATGGATTGGTATTTAGGATAGGTCAGGTTAGGTTTAGTGGATCAGGACTATAGGTTATAGGTTTAGTGAAAGCAATGGAAAGTAGCAACAATTGTTTGCTAGATTTCAAGAAAGTGTTCCTTTATTTTTAATTTTTACGTACCCGAGCTTCGTTTTCAAAACGGTCCACAAAAAGGTTTTTTAAAAACATCCGCAAAAACTTCTCTAAACGTTTTTTAAAACGTTTACGTTTCTGCACATGGTCTTGGGTTAAATTACGATCGCTCTTTTACGTTCTAAAAGAACGTTTTCAAAACGTTTAAAAACGTTTTAAAAACGTCCAGAAAACGTTTTTAAACGTCTAAAACCCTCACGCAATACATTTTAGTCTAATAAACGTTTTGCAACTTTTCACAAAACGTCCAAAAAAAAACAACTTCGGACGTTTTAAGAACGTTCTTAAAACGTCTATTTTTTAGCTGGGAAGGCACTCTATCGCTAGTGCTTTGCAAGTGAGCCGTGCATCATACTTTTTGGGAGCCGTGTATTATACTTTCTGGAGCCGTGCATTATACTTTTTGGAGCCGTGCATTATATTTCTTGGGAGCATAATGCATGGCTGTCTCTTTCATTGAGTTTAATAGGTATTTTCTAAGGAATGTCATGTGACATGTGCTTGGCCAATCACGATTCGAGATCATTCTTAGGTGTTGTATAGATGCATCTATCTATCTATCTATCTATCTATCTATCTATCTATCTATCTATCTATCTATCTATCTATCTATCTCTATCTATCTATTGGGTCTCCTCCCCCCCCCCCAAATACCAAAAAGCTGGCTACGCTACTGGACTTTGGTACAGTAGAACGGATCAGTGATTAGACAAAGAAGGCATGACGACGCAACGCCGTTTGGCGTTGCTTCACGGGCGCGACATGGAATAAACAGCACACTGTTCACTGCTGTGCAGTATACACCGCAGACAAGAGGTAACCAAAGGAAACTAAAATGTTCTGAAATTGTTCCGTGAAATCAAGAGGTTTCCACAATCATACCATTCGTGTATTACGTCTGTGATTCAAGACTTCCTTACGGTGAGTTAAATGCAGATTATCCATTTGATTTTGCTGGGAGTTTTGAAGGGGTTGTTTCGCGCCGATTTCAGAAATATACATTTCTTCTTCCTCCATGAATATAATACATTCAATATGATTTGTATATACAGTGTGACTTCGGTATTTTGTAATGCGCAAGGGCGCAAATCCATTTTGAAATGTGTGTGTGTGGGTGGGGGGGGGGTCACCACATAATCTAACTCGTGAATATGGGCTATGTTGGATGCTGAAAAACTCCCCCACACACACACATACACACACAAACACTCACTTGCCCGATTGGTTCATGTGATCCTTAATTGGAATGTTATTCATATCTTGCAGTCACATATACATACTACAGTGTGTCTCAAAAATAATTGTGCAAGTCAAAAGCGCCCTCTTTAGTAATGATAAGAACATTTATGTGACGTCATGCTTACATCACCATCAAGGGCATAGTCTTAGCTTTCAAATGCAATTTCTTCTGTTCAGTTTGCTTGTGTTAATCCTGAGATATGTTTAGTTTAACACGAAAAGGTAAAATCACAAATGTGCCACTTTTACTACAGCCAATAATAGCATCAGGCCTTCTTCCCGTAAAAGTGACACAATTGTGATTCCACCGTTTTGTCTTTTACAAGATATCTCGAGATCAAAACAAGCAAATTGAACAAAACAAACAGCATGTTAAATCTAAGACGTTGCCCTTAATATTGACGTAAACATGTGTCACAGCAATATATTCTAACTGTCAAAGAGGGCGTTTTTCTCTTGAACAAATTTTAGAGACGTGTTGCAGCATGTCTCAAAAAATTCTGCAAGTAAAAAACGCCCTCTTCGGCAATTAGACAATACACTGGTGACATGATGCTAACATCAACGTCAAGAGCCAAGTCTTAGCTTTCAAATGCTATTTGTTTTGCTCAATTTCCTTGTTTTAATCTCGAGATATAATGTAAACAACAGAAGGGTAGAATCACAATTGTGTCAATTTTACAAGGGATTTTAGTAAAAATGGCACAATTGCAATTTTGCCCTTTCTTATTTAGATTAACATATCTCTAGATTAAGACCAACAAATTGAACCAAACTAACGGTATTTGAAAGCTAAGACTATGCTCTTGACAATGATGTTAACATTATGTCATAAGAGTATTTTCTAATTGCCAAAGAGGGCGGTTTTCACTTGCACAATTTTTTTTGAGACACACTGTATAACATATGCCTGTCAACACAAATGCATGTGTCAGGAATATAGGTTAACAAAGAGGTAGTCTACATCCATTACCTCAGGTACTTTATGTCTAGCATGTGTATTAACTCCAAGACCAGGGACCGCATTTTAATATGTGGGACTGACCATCTCAACAGGTGGCTCATAACAAGCTATTTTGACTCTTTGCTAACACCTTTCCCCCGGAAATGGACAGCCAACAATGATTCAAACCCTCTCCACTTTCCATTTTTTCTGGCATTCCCGTAGTCTATGAGTTGTTGATAGCAGGTTCCTGCAGACCATTATAATAATCAAGTGGGGTCACAGGGGGAGCCCCCTAAAGCTCATAAGACAGTCAACAAA
>JZLH01S0158266.1:16215-48284 GCA_001188425.1 Eucidaris tribuloides
GGATTATTACGGTTATGTTTGTTTGCATATTCAACACATGGACCTGATGGTACCATAAAAAAGGTGAAACGTCGCCAATTCTACAATGTTAATCTCATCCATTCAGATTTTTTTTTGTCAAACCATGAATCTAACATGGTAGAGTCCATACAATGTGCTAAATCTATGGTGAGTCTACCAAGTGTGTGTTTTGGGCTCTGTTTATAAAAGTTAAAGGGAATTTTTAAAGTCGGGAAGTTAATTTTATTAAAACACAGACAAGTAAGTGAATTATTAAAAAAAAATGGAAACACATTTTCAATGCAGATCTGTCTTATAACAATATTTGCATACGGGAATGATTTATAGTCCGTGGGCTAGGCTCCTGATTTGAAAAATATTATGTGAAAAATTTGTACAAATTTTTAATCAGATATGAATGAATGTCATAATGAGAAGCACAAAGGAAAGCACCAACTAGTTTGTTGTTTAATATACGGTATTTTTTAAAAATAATTTGTATGTGATTGTTATATGAAAATAAAAGGTGTTCATTCACTGCTGACTTAAGTACATGTTTGGTACATCAGAAAACATCTATCATAGTATCAATGCACTGATGCTGCGAGATAATTCCAAGATCTGCTTGTCCAAGGTACATAATTAAGTTGCGTGGTGGACCTAGGAATACAGTATATGGTTGACTAGTCGTGTATTCTCTTTATCTTTCACATTGGTTACATAGGCAGGGAGGATGCTGGACATTTTCAAGGAAGTTTGCAGGAAGAAGTGGCGATTAAAGGTGCAGAGTTTTGCAACTTTCCTCCTGTGCTCCAAAGGGAAGATGCCCATCTATCAGAAGGTCGTTGATTCTGAGTAGGAGGAGGGTTTTCCTTTGCAGCCTGTGTACGAGTCCTAAGAGAACATTGGTGTTCCATTAGGGGTCGAATATATGCTTTAAAAAATTATTACACGTGCATGAAGAGGCAGAACGTCTTGGGTGCGCCGTGAGATGTATAACCTTAAGCACTGACGAAACTGAATGGACGATTTTACAATAAATTTTTGATTTGCACATTACTTTAAAAATGTTGCTAGCCTAAAAGGTTTGATCTTTTTGTTCTTGCAAGTGCACGATTGTGGACATACTGTATTTCTACACAGTACGAAGAACAGCATTTGCATCTCATACGAATGAATGTTTTCAATAGCCACATGAAGGTATATTCATGCAACTGTTTAGTCTCTATAGACTACCAAATCATGATATCATTCTGGTTCGGATCTTTTGAAAGGCAATTTTGTTCCATAATGTATTCGAATTTATGGATGTTTTCTCTCCCAAGCCTAGTGATGAGCACTATATTTCATTTATATGAATACATTTCCAATATTTAAAATGCAACTTACATAATTGTTTCTATATCTGGCAAGCCTTTGATAAGCAACCTCTGTCCTGTTGTCAGAGAGGTATGCATACAATTTGCATAAATTATGAAACTGATCTATTGCAGGATATCCCACCGAGTTGCATCCACCAAAAGGAGAGTCCCCCGAATGATTCAACTATTGACCCCACATATTAGTGAACCAGTTTCATGTTATGATTTTGGCTCTCCTTTGCCATTAACCTCTCCGATTATGTCTCTGCAGACCCTGCATGGTCTGTTTGTTTCTACCCCAATATACAACGATAAAAAGCCAAACAAGAATTTTTGTCTTTCTTGTATAAAAATGAGAAGAATATGGCACATTTCTTCCAACGTGATAAGTCATCACAGTTATAGCATATGGGCCACGCACGTGCATTGCTAATAACAGCCCTGGAAGAATTTTGTTGGTGACACTCTCAAATGGACAATTGTGCCTATTACTGTCAGACGATTGTGTAACAATCTACTTCCACAGAGAAATTTGTCACCAGTACTACATAAACCTTGCCTAAATGCAAACAGTGTGAATATTGTTTCATGGTCAAAAGTTTCAGTCCCATAACTACACTACATGAAGGTAAATTGACGTTGATCGTTGTGGATCCCTTTGGAGAAATGATACGCTTTTTGCGATCAATCGAACCACTCTCAAAACATTAACGACCTTTGAAGCCTACCCACCTTTCTGCGCAAGATTTAAATTGGGTGCTATGCTTGCCCTTTCGAAATTATCCTTTTCAATTTTGGACTTTATGAGACACTAAATGATAAGACAATAAATATGGGTATTAAAGAATCTGTGGACCTCAAAGCTAATAATCAGAGGCGTCGATCCTAAGGGGGGGGGCGATCGCCCCACCAATGAAAATATTGGGGGGGGGCAAACATATCAATTTGCCCCCCCCCCCCAATAATTTTGACAGCAATGCAAATATATGTTTGAAAAAGCATTGAAAAGCACTATAAAACCATTGAACATGGCATAAAAATACTATTGAACATACAAAATTGCCAATTTTTCAATTTTGTATAACAAATTGGCGTGGAGCGCGCCGAAAATTTTGGACTTTTTTTCACTTTTGCCCCCCGCCCCCATCCTAAATAATAATCCACGCCCCTGCTAATAATAGTTATAGGTGGGATCTTACTTATCCATACGAGAAATAATCTGAATTTGAGGAACATCAAAGAAGTGATAGAAAACATATGAAAGAAATCTTTGAAAACTTTGGAGGTGGGCTCAGCCTAGTTATCTATTATAAATGAAATAAGGTAGATGAATATAGAAATATAGAAAACGAACGCAACAGCAGAAAGGGATGATTTGCGGTATACATTCTACATGACATGTAAGACAATTGTGAGATGACTGATGCTCCGGCAACAATTGTTATGGCAAAATGTAAGAATACCTCTGAAGTCAAAGAGTTAGAAAGAGAGTAAGGGTTATCATTGCCCTTCTTTTCAAGGTTAGGATGAAGATTATGTTTAGGGTTAGAGTTAGAGTTAGACAGAGTTAGAGATAGAGATAGAGTTACATTTAGGGTCAGGTTCACCATTAACATTTGGTGCTTTAGCAATTGTCGCAGCGGCATATGTCATGTATTCAAGGGAACATGAGAGTATTGCATGGACAAGAGCAGCACAAGATAATGAATAGAATAAAGAGATACTAAATGAAAAAAAGTACTTTAACTTCACACAACATTTCCATCAGGGCCCAGGCATAGTTTCCACTGTAAACTGGGAAGGGGGTCGTAAGCCTCCTTGAGACCCATAACCAAACAGTTATGACTTCATTTCATTTTATGATTTCCTTGAGCACGAACCATCGTTTACACCAACATAATCATTATCAACATGATCAAATACGGCTATGCAGTGTATTATGTTTCTATATCATGAGTCTACAAAAAAACCCTTTACTGACATTTTGCAAAATCCACACCTGTGCCCCCGAAGGCCGAGGCAGCAAAAGAAAACTTCTCCATCCCTTCCAACCCACAATGTAGGCCCATTTGATCAACTCATGTCAATTTTCTAACATTTAGTGTGCATGTGTTGATAACACGTCCTTGACTCGCCAAACGTTTAGTAAGATCCCACTGAGCAGTTGTGCAATCTAGCAACGAAGGTTAACACACTAAGAAATTAAGGTGCAATCGGGGTACACAAATGTCACAACATCAACACCTTGGCAAGTTTGTACCCTTTAGGGTACATGACAGTACTCTGCATCTCTGTTGGTTCGAAATTGCACTCATTAGGGTGTTGCTATTAGGACAATCTGTGCACCCCAAGTTGCACCCAAATTTCTACCTACTAGTCTCGCAGGCAATATCTCAGTAGTTGTTGACGTGTCCACTCTTGCAAATGATCGAGAGTCTCACACTTGTAATTATATTGGAAATAAATTTTGATATCGTTCATAAAACTGATCACCATGACTCGGGATTTTTTTATGCAAACACCACCTTAATAGCTACCTTAGCAAGGGCAGTGGCACACATTATGCTACAGCTTGAGGGAGAAAGGTGCGGCAATATACTGCAACCTGTAACGTGATTGTTGGAAGTTTCCTGCAGTTCAAGATCCCTGAATAACAGGTGCGTGGGCATAAGGGTAACGAAAGCTCAAGAGAGGAAAAGGTAAAAAAAAATACATCATCGTGGACTCTTCCAAACAAGTATGGTTTGTGTACTGCATTTGAGGATACAACATAGACAGACAGTGTATATCATTGGTATATGGAAACAGTTGTTTAGTTTTTGTGTGTTACATCGTCATATTTGTTTTCTTAAAGACACTAAAATTGTATAACATTGTGGAAGGTCCGTTTAAGAAATAGTCAAACTTTGCTATCTGACATATCTGACAGTGTTTCAATGGACATACACAAAAGTTCAGACAGTTACGCTGTCACTTGTAAAATATGCAAAGATAAAAAGTGGCACATGAATTATTTTAGCCCAATGAAAATTCTGCAACACAGCAGTCTACGTGGGAAAATTGGAATGGTCTCTCAACGAGTTTTATCTTTTAAAGCACTTAATGATCATTTTGAACTATAGTTCTTTATGGCTTCATCATTAGACATTATCAAAGACACTAGTAACACGGGAATTCATGGAGCTCATATTTTCTTAAAATTGGAAATATTAATACACGATGCATTTAACTCTTTATTTGCCACATGTTTAAAGCCACTGGCTAACATTTACCACAGTTAAAATATGTGAGCTACATAATCCTCCATGCTGAAAGTGTCTTTGACAGGGTCGAAAAATGAAGCCCTGAAAAAAATATATTTCAAAATGATAATTTAGTGCTTTAAAAAGGTGAAAATCTACAAGCGTTCAACTTTACCGGATTCACCTGCCCATTTCCTCCCACAGAGTTACTGTGTGCAGATCTAGGCTATTTTATCATCCACCGGAGTAGAAATTGTTTATTCATGCATACCTTGCCATTGGCAGCATAACTTTCCAAACTTTTGTATTCTAGGGTGTTTGTGTGTCCATTTGAACACTACTATGTAGCTCAGATATCAAAGCTTGACAATTTCTTAAATTGAAGCTCCACAATGTTAGCCTATCACTTTAAAGTGAACTTTGGGTTCAAATCAGGATTCTCATTTAATTTGCGAAGGTTTATTTCATTTTATTTATTTTGTTTTAGTACAGACATACCCTTTTTAGGTACAGAATGTTTAAATTGCTTGCTAGACCTGGGAGGAGAGAATTGCATTTAGGAAAAGGGTTAGGGGGAATGAGTAAATCCTTATTGTGTTCATTATATTTAGTGATTTAGTGCAAATTGGTGAACTTGGCAAGGAAAGACTCACTGCTCTGAGAATTACATGGTCTGAAATACTGCCATTGTCAAGAAATTACAAAAGAAAAAGAAAAACAAAATAAAGCATTGGATCAGGGGTGATATTTTGCCATGGTTAATGCAACGGTGATATTTGCTCGCAGCTCATTGGTCATTTCAAGATTACAATACGTCATTCAAAATAATTCTCGGGAGGTTTAATGCTTTCTGATGTCTTCAACCAAAACGTTGTGAAAGATTTCAAGGAAAATGGTCAAACCGAGTATAGGGGATCCCATCTTCAGACATTAAATTTAGAATGAATGAGCAGATGAGTGAATGATAATACCGTGCCCATTATGTATATCGTTTTCTAGAATCAAGGTCTCTCAACTATATCTATTTTGTTGGAGGTTGAAATGATACCGAAACATGAAATTAAGGTCTGGGTGTTGAAACCAATTTTGACACTATCACTGTCATTTGTATTCCGTTTACCCTTATGGAATCTCAAATATTACTGTTTAAGCTTTGTTTCGTATGACTCCCAGCCCCTACTTTATATTTGTATACAGGAGTTCAAGATAAATGACATGATTGGGGGAAGTCCTCAACTTAGGATAAAACTATTTTAGAATCAAGTAAACTATGCAAGGATTCTGCTGTGAAAATGCTGTATCAAAAGTTGACTCATTTTAAATGAAACGAAAATCATTATGCTTTCTAATAGTTAGTGTTGTGTAGCTTTCTGTTGTATTAATTTCTCTCGGGGCACGATAGAAATTAAATACGGGTACGTTTATGCTTGATACTCCTTTGGTTAACAAATTCAAGACAAATTCTTCCAACCAAGAGACACACTCCAGCTGGTGTGTAAGCTGGTATATCTTTTAACCAGTTTGGTTCTAAAGGCATTTTTTTTCCTCCCGTTCATGTCACTATACCCTTTAATAACCAAAAACAATGTACCGATATTTCCCAGCGATAACATAATATTTTATATTGTATATGGAATCAATTCTCTCACTTTAAAGTTGAAAGTATGAGATTATGTGGATTGACCTTGGAGAATATTTAGAATTAGTCGTTTTTTGGCTACTAGTAGGCAAAATAATGACCCCAAAATGGGTACATACGTGTCATCATCGATCAGCCAGCCCAGGGTCACTGCCAGGATCTCCGCTCATCTGAGAATGATTAAGTTGTAGACATTCGCCCTTCCCCTCGGATCGGGAGGGGGCTAATAAGGGGGCCGAGAGAATGTAAAGTAAGCAAACTACTGCAGTCTTGAAGAAATACATGTTACTTACATAAACCTACGTGGGATTTATTTACAATTGCGGGGCAAATGCAGGGGTTTAAGAGATAATTATTGTAGGGCGAATGTGAATATTACATGGAATAAGAAATAGGAGTATGTACGGTATATCTATATAGAAAAGCACATTCAGCCAACGCTTTTTTTATATAAGGAAATTATGTGATATTATCATGTATCTATACCCCTCAAAAGCGAGTATGATGATGCTAGGACTATATCGGTTTAGAGAAAACATGTTTTTCTTTTAGTTTCGTGAGGATATATCATGCACTTATTCTCACAACAGAGATTCAATTAAATTGGAGAACGTGTGGTTGAACTCAATTGAGGAGAGGAAAACCACAGTATTAAAGGGAAAATTAAGAATTTCATTTCAACAGGCAGCCAAAACCTACGAGCCATAGAGCACACAAAATATAATTTGACGACCACTTAATAAGGGCGTTGATATCGTGTGTGGCATCTAAATCTAATTACAATCTTTAATCATGTGGATTAAAGATGGATCAGTGTGCATTTGAAACACAAGTCACATTATGCGACTGTGGATTAGTGCGTGTTAGTTTGAAGTCCATCCCCGCGGTGCATGTTTGTTTTCCTTTTCTTAAATATGTATTCATGCCAGTGATCCATACATTGTTTAATCTGGTGATGTTTTACACTTTTCATCTGTTATGTTTTCTGGTGATGTTTTACACTTTTCATCTGTTATGAAAATTATTTTTATATTTTCTTAATCCCAGATTTTGAGAAACTAATCAATAAATAAACATTATATAGCCAAAAAAATGATTATTTCTTTTAGGATTACAAAGTAACCATGCAAATATCGTGAACGTTTTGCCAAATGACAATTGTAAGTTAGAAAACCCGAATTTTGCAAAAGATCTGATATTTAACAAAATGCTTTAGAGGCCTGTTTCATAAATCAAGGAGTTTTGTATGATATCGTCCCAGTTATGATTGATCAAGATTTCCCCTCCCCTCGGATTTTACGCCAACAATATACAAGCCATATACTGTCACTTTACAATAACGTCAATCACCATAATTCAACTGCTAGAGATCAGCTTCAAGAGCTAAATGCGGCAATACAATACCCCTTGAAACACAGGGGTTGCACCAGGGTAAAATCTCGGGGGGGGGGGGGAATCCGTTGGAAAAATTTCGCGGCGGGCAGAAAATTTTCGCAGCCCAAATCAGCAGCTGAATAGTCGCTCAGTTGGGGGGGTGGCGGAAATTTTTCGCGGCCAAATTCCCGTGATTTTTAACACTTTTAAAAATAGGGGCGGCCGCCCCCCTGCCCCCTGTGACGCTGCCCCTACTGAAACATACAGGGTGAAATTGTACAGGAAGTCTGTATATTGTTGTGGCTTTAGGACACTCAAACTTAGTTACAGTCACATGCATCAGGCCACAAGCTTTGCCATAGTATTAACAGTTTCTGTTTCGAGACTGTACGATGGTAATACTCTTTGACAAAAACTGCTCGGTGGTTAGTCATGAGTCCCCTATAGAAGGACCTTCGCATGAATCATAATTCCGTCGCAATCCTCAAGTCATCTAGAGTGACACTTTCGAATTGATGGCGACTTTGAGGTGGTCACATTATGTAAGGGAAGCAGCAGGTGAATCTTGCCGGCAGGTTGGACCTTTAAACATTCTGACAGGTACTCAGAACACAATTATGTTTCTCATTAACAACACACCTGTCACAATGTTGGACTTGTAAAGGGGAAAGTGCACATGGCGATACATGTGCGTTTGTCATGTCCTTGTACTAAATATAAAAAGCAAAGTATGACTCCTCTGACCACTGATCATTCAAAATGACAGTTTAAAGCAAAGTGGAGTGCAATTTAACAACTAACGTGGAGAGAAAGCTAGCAGCCGCACAAGGTAACATGGAGCGAAGTATGCTGAACAGATACAGATCGCAAAACCAATAAATGGATACTGGGAGCAGACAAAGGTAACGGAACATACCGTATAATGGAAGTAATTAAACAACGCAAATGGAAATGGGCTGGCCATATCACCAGAAGGAGAGATGGAAGTTGGAGTACTAACTCAAACTACCGAACAGACACCTCTAGAAGGAAAGAGGAACAGAGGCATGCAAAGACAGAGATGGAGAGATGAAATACAACAATTCTGAAATGAAAACAACTGGTATATGAGAGGATTCATCTAGCAGTGCATTGACAATGGCTGAAGAAAGAAAGAAAGAAGTTATATACTATATACCAATTCTCTTATTTACTTGAAGTGCTACATGTATACATAGTAAATATAGAATTATACGAAATGTTCCAAACCTGAGTCAACAAGATGTTGTAGAAATGCTTCATCAGCTAGTCTTTGAAATCCAGAAAAATTATGTACGATTTCGTAGTCAAGTAGCCCGATGTGTTATGCTGGTCTGGATCAAGAATAGGCATAAAAATAGCATTGTTACGCTCTTGGTTGTAAACAGTTTGTGTATTGTCTCCGCGTATTTATGGAACCAGCTTAACGATATTACCCTAGCCCTTGATCTGAAGAAATTATAAGAAAATTGCCAAGACTTAGAGTCTGTCCTGAAAACTCATCAATTCGCTAAATATCAAGAGTGATACACTTGTAAAACTCAGTAAAATGGAGCAGGAATATGATTCACTAATTGACGTCTCCAACTAAATCGGGTCTCTTTAGCTAAAACTAAATTAGTCAAAATATCAAGAGTGATACACTTGTATAATTCGGTAAAATGGAGCAGGAATTACCTCAGTAATTATGTCACTAACTAAATCAGGTCTTGTTAGCTACTGATTAATGGAGGGAAATTACCAGGCAGAATGAAATTCAAGACGAATGTTACAATGTCAAAACTCATACCACGTGTAGTAAATATTCGATGCACCTTCATACTTTGATAAGCAACAACATCTACCACTTGTATGTTAATCATCCGGCCATAGATCGCGCCAAGCGAAAGGTCATTTCAATCATCAAAAGGACAAAAAAAAAATACTAAATGTAACTTCACAATCGATACTCTGATCAATGTGACATGTGAAGTTGTGGTCAAACCGGTCGAGGGCGACGCACATGTTATATTAGTCACTTGGCACATCTAGGCTTTTCCTTAAAGAGGTCAAGGAATTCTCTCGAGTCATTCTAAGATTTAATTTTGTGTCAGGAGGGGTGTCACAACGGGGTTGGACTATCGATCGCGGGGACTCTAGAGGTACAACTAAACAGGGACCGTAACTTTTATTATCATATTATGAAAACTGCTTAAAACGAACATATTGTTTTAGGTAGGGTCTAAGAGATGCCAAGAGCTTAATTACCATGAGGCACAGGTTGTTGTACTGATCCATCAAAAGGGATCTGTTCAGGAAATTGTTGGGGCACCTTAATATTCCATTTGGCACGATGTCTCAAGAAGTTGTCAAGTTTACTCTGCGCGTAGTCGAAAGTTCTGCGCGTCGAGGCACCCCATCTTACAATAGTTCAACACCTTTTTCTGCCGTCATTATAATTTCAAACACAACTATCCACATTTTCTTGAAATTTACGGTAATCCGTTATATGTACATATCGGTCCGGTGATAACTCAGATGACAAAGAATGGGTTAAAGGGGAATGAAACCAAGACATCTTACTGAATTCAGAGAGTACAGAACAATACAAGATGGAAGAAGTGAAAGTTTGAGCAAATTTGGTTGAGCGGTTCAAGAGTTAGGATTGTTTAAAGTTTATTTAATCCTTGTAATGGAGGGTCCTTAAATTGGCAACTCTACCCACTTTTCAGATGAAAGTGTGGAGAACTTCCCATTGGATTTATACACAAATTTTCAAATAATTTGCAGTTGTCTGAAGTGTCAGATGAGAAAGTATCTAAATTCTTTCAGAAAAACACGTAGAATCATTTTTGCTAGGACGTACAGCAAGAACAAATCAGATATTTGATAAAAAGTGAAAATAAGTGAAAATCTGTGTACAAATCCAATGGGAAGTTCTCCACACTTTCATCTAAAAAGCGGTAGAGTTGCCAATTTAACAATCCTCCATAACAAGGATCAAATAAACTTTGAACAAACATAACTCTTGAACCGTTCAACCAAATTTGTTCAAACTTTCACTAATTTCCTTCTTGTATTCTGTAATCTCTTGAATGCAGGAATGTGTCTGGGTTTCATTCCACTGTAAGGGTATGTTTTGATTTTGGTACAGAATAGGATAAGAGTATAAGGTTACGGATAATATTAGAGTTGGGGGTTGAATTATAGGGTAAGCGGGAGGGTCAGGTTTAGCATAAGTGTAGTGGTCGGAGCAAATTTTTATGTAATTCCATCGTAAACTCAGGATGCTAATGCCACCTCTTCGTGCCTAGGGCCTGTCCACATGCTACAAACTCATGCACGGAAACTGTTTCATTGATGAAAGACAGTAACACACTCAGACGTGAAAAGCAGTCATATGGAAGATACCATCCGTTTATATTGAATTGCATAACTATGTACACCGATGGTTGTGACTAAAATCTGGTAATACCTCTCCAGCATTACCCTGGTTGTACGAAATCTCTAATCTCACATCGCAGAAATACCTGACATGCAACTCGAGCACCCGGCCGCCACCCCCAAAAGGTTGTGTGAGGGCACGTACACGTACCTTCCCGGTTCGAAGGCTGTAACATTAATGTCATTTGATGTGCTTTTCCTGATGATTCAGAGCAGTGCGACGACCTTGGGGAGCTATAGTCTTTGTCATTTGTACATTTCAAGGTTTAAGAGTCGTTGCAAGTATTATTTTTAAACACGAATTCCCTGCAGCCTTTCCGTTATTTCCTCTGTAGGGTAACATATATAAGTGTCAAGTGTGGAACGCACATACAAAGGGTATCTGCCTTTACTCCGCTATAGTCAGCATTGCGTTGAAACATCTGATAACACCTTTTAGAAACTGCTTTGGCCACACTCTTCAACATGTTCAAGGTGGTGCTATGTGTGTTTTAGTTATTTGATAAGCTTCTAAGCGCATGCACACGTCACAAACACACACACACGCGCGCACACACACACACATACACACACACACACACACACACACACACACACACACACACACACACACACACACACACACACACACACACACACACACACACACCCACCCCAGCCCATACGTATTTTTATAATTAAGGTGCAACACTGAGTAATGGCCACTTTACGAGAAACGAATAGCACACGTCAGCATTAATCATCTGCATTTATCACTAATTATACAGTTGAACGTGTAATATATGCTACATGTCACATAACCATTATGTTCCATGCCACAGAACCCTTATTTTCCAAATTATATACATCACAAGAAAGGGAGGGTAATTTAGTCACAGGTTTCAGTCGGTGTCCTTCAACTATGTGTCATCACATACCCACACACTGACTTCCATCAAACTCGGATGAGTTGGTTATCTTTAAATCCCGTCTTCGATCGCAGATTCTGCTCTTGTCCATAACAGTCGTGTATGGAGACGTTGCTCCTGAAGGAAATGATCCGTTGTGATATTAAATGTTTGTGTTTCAAAATGTATCACATCAAAATTTATCATTCCTTTCGATTATCAATCATGTTAATAAATGCGAAAATTATGATTTTTTTTACAACATTATTGTACAGTTTCTTACTCTTTTTCTTTCTTCATATTTCTTCTCCCTCGTCTTCTTGTTGTTCTTCTTCGTCTTCTTCTTCCTGTTCCTCATCTTCATTATCATCATCTTCTTCTTATCTTACTTCATTCTTCCTTTCCTTCTTCTTCCTATCTTACTTTTTCACTTCAATACATCTTTTCTTCTATTGTCATGTTGTATACTTCTTCTTCTTTGTTGTTGTTGTTAATCGCAACTTTCAGGCCCATCAATTGTGTGCCATATACATTTTAATGCTTGAATTTTGTCCAGGTAGCCTGCAAAGAAATAACATGAATGGAAGCTGTTCTCATTTGGGGATAAAATGATTCTAGAATCAGGAGTACGACGCAAGAATTTTGATGTGAGAAGTTTGTGATGAAATGTTTATTCTTTCCTTTTTTAACAATTGCCAGCAGTATTCGCTGTGATGTTGTTATTTGTTGTGTAGCTTTGTATAGTTTTAAATTCTAGTAGGGTCAAACTTTGATTCAAGACTGTTATATTGATGCTTGTTTTAATCTCCTCTATTTAACAAATTGAAGCCTGTCTTGAGGCTTTTTCATGTGCTCCCAGTCATGTTATTGCTGTATTTAAAAGATTCAACCAAAATATTTGAATCCATCGTAAAATGACCCTCTGTTCGCTAAAGTGGCATGAAATAAGATGATGAAAAATTGGCCAAACCGCGTGTAACTACAGTCATAGTCATACACAAAATATCTTCCACTAGACAACCCTGAAATATTTCCCAGGGAACACTGTCGTCCCTATACTTTGCCTCGACCACATTTTTCATTCCATCTGTCATTAGTTCGTCGGAAAATGTTGCGGCATTTCCTATAATCTAACACTGATTAAACACGAACCTTTAGGTAGTCATGGCAACCGTCAACTCAGAAGCGCACTTTTTTCATCTGTTCATGATGCATTGCTTTTGTATGGATATTTTATTAGGTCTTCTGGCACAAATATAGGTTAACATACCATAAACATACAATAACTAATTTCTTCCATATACGTATTTTGTGGGTACAGTTTCTATTCAATGAAAATCGTAATTAAATTTGTTTTCCCTCTTTTCGTAGTTTTCAACTATTTTTTTTCTTTCAGAAACGTACTTCTTTAAACCTGTATAAACCCCCATACTCGAGTATTATGCAGAAGGGGAAAATCAGTCACGGTCTAACTATCTTTTAAAGCCCAATTAGAGCTTGGGTCGATCAGATACAATTTTCCTCCATCTTTCAAAAAGTATTCTATTGTCACCTCAGACATCGGAAAACAACATCAAACCCACTTTAAATGGTTTATACTGACAAATTATGATGTTTAAATTATAGGAGAGCATATAGGGGTAAATATATATTACCTTTGGGAAATCTCGGCCCCCACCCCTACCCCGAGGTTTTACATTTTGAGTAATTTTTGTAAAAAAAAAAAAAAAAGAATGGGATAGTTTCAGAGCGAGCAAATTTCAGGGCATTGATAGATCATTTACCGGTAGGTATATTAAAAAAAAAAACATAATTGCCAAGAATTTCATTTCGTACCATTTACCAGAAACTATACTTGGGCTTCAACCATCGTCTTAGCCCTACGTCTAAAGGATTACAAAGACTGCTGTGGAACTTATGTGTGGTATAATAACCCGTCTTTATACGTCTAAAGGATTACAAAGACTGCTGTGGAATGTATAATGTGTGGTATAATAACCCGTCTTTATACATGGCAATAGCAGCTGCTCATAACAATCTACTTGTTACTATTTATTAGCCATAAACATGTCTTCAAAGTGTGAATATGACTTGAATGATTAGAGGTTTAAATATAACTTATAACGTACTTGTAAAATTCTTATATATGTTATTTCAGAGACATACACTGTACAAAGTAGGTATCATGGAGAATTTCATGTGTATGACAAACGCATATTATGCGTCACCTGTTGGCATTCCTTCTTACTAATATTATCTACACTTGTGCTCTTTATGTTAATCTGTGCCGGAAATCTGTTAGATTAAACTTTAAACCAGGGAGGCGTTATGGTAATGTCGTATCAATTTTCCAGGTTAGTGTTACATATTGCAGATTTGAACCTGAGGTCAGAACTTGTTTATTCATCAAATGGACAAACGGATATCACTTCTATAATCATAGAGTCGCTTGTCTAAAATTGACCTCAGGGTAATAACATTAGAAGCTACTGTGTGAAGCGAGCATTCTTAAAAAAAAAAATGTGTGTAATTATAAAAATGTTTGCTTCAAGACACTATATAACATTGTGGAAGACCCATTTAAAAATATTGTCAAACTTTGCTATCTGACCTAATCTAACAGTGTTTGAATGGACATAATACCTAGAACACAAGGGTTCAGACAGTTATGCTCTCATTTGTAAAATATAATTATACAGACAACAATTGGTATGTGAATTATTTTCGGCCGATGACAATTCAGCAACACAGCAGTCTATGGGGAAAACTGGAATGGTCTCTCAATGATTTTTACTGTTTTTAAAGCACTTTTTAATCATTTTGAACTGTATTTTTGCAGGGCTTCATTTTTAGACCTTACCAAAGACACTAACATGGGGAATCATGTAGCTCACATTTTTTAAATGGAAATATTGTTATACGATGCCTTTAATGTGTAACGTCAGTATAGAAAAGCGAGTTTGATCAAACTGCTTCTACAGTATTGGGAAAATACCTCATACGTACCTGTTAATATCTTATTATTCCATACCACAGCCGCGTATACAGGCCGCATAATAAGAATAATAATGTATTACGTTTAAAACGTCGGTTGGTGTTTATAGTCAATTAATATGACAACCAGCAAAAATATTGTTTCAATGTATATAGAGAATGAGTTAAAGGGTCCAACAAATAATACGAAATGCTTTATAGGAAAACAATTAGGGTTTATCCCTTACAATAGCCTCAAACATTGTCAAAGTACTGCCTTTTCCGTATAAAACCAAGTTATGACCTTACAACCGTTTCTTTACGTGTACTTGTAATACACAATACTCATGTCATTCCGTTATTTTGTGTCTTTTATCGCATCCGGGATCTCAGTGATAACACTATGCGGTTTTGACGTATAGGAAAGTTGACGACAAGGTGACTTTAGTAGATTTCTACGTAACCTTGAGACAATAACAATGAACTCAACACAGTGGATTATATGATTTTTATTTATTTTTTTCCTGATACAGACCAAAAATCTATTCCAATGGTTCAGCTTCCTATAGTATGTGCTTTCAGACGCTTTCATATTTTGAATAAACATTATTCAAAGTTGATAATTTCATGAGATGGTCAAATTGGTGAATAACATCATTATTATCTATTAAATCAGAAAATGACAATTAAAGGTCCACTGCGTGCTCCTTATTTCCATTTTAGCAGAAATGGAACATTTTTATTTCCACTCCGTTTCAACAGTGGACCTTTGATAAATATTTGTTTTCACTGTTACGTTTTATGTATTACTTTCCAATTCTATGGAACAACCTCCCAGATTCTCTTAGGGGTATTGATACAATAAATCATTTTAAGACTGCTTTGAAAACATACCTGTTTAAAATCGCCTGATATATCGTGAACCATATACAGTACCTCTCTCTCATCCCTTTTTTTCTATTTTCGTATAGCGCATAGAGACATGCCCAGCAATGTGTTATGCGCTTTATAAGCATGGTTTATTATTATTATTATTATTATTACTTTTACGATGTTTTGTGTGTATCATCTGTTGCATGCAGCAGCTACATCAAAAGAATTTTGCCCAGACCGTTTAGACCTCAAGTCATTCGTTGGAAATTGTGATGATTTCTAAAATCCAGAAACACACATTTTACTTCAATGGTGTTTATCACTGCCGTTTCTTTATTTCCTCAGTACGAGTCTTAATGATTTATTTTTTTTGTCATTCAATTGTAGACCTTCTCGCAATTTGTAATTTTAAAAGTGTTGCTTATTCATTTTATTTCATATTTAGCATCGATGTAGTGTAATTGTAGCATCTTAAAAATTTATGCTGTTATTGATTATGTCCAATAATTTTTAGGCTGTGTGAGATTTGAATGTAATTAAATTTTAAATTTTAAATGTATGTTGAGATGTTTAAAAATTGAAATGACATGAGTGAAATTCGAACCATGGACCTCTGGCTGTCAGTGTTCTACCTCTAATACGTGAGCAACTCATCCCCGCCTCAGTTTAACGACACAAATAATTCTCCCTTTCCCTAATATACCCCTTCCAAGCACATTATTGGAAAGAGAAACCAGCTTGGTATAAGTAAGGGCAGTTTAGTTGTAAAATAATTGTAAACTAGAAAACGAACTTTCGAGGTTCGAATTTCTTAAAGACACTTTTTTTTTATTTACCGAAACATGTATTATGGAAAATCTTTGGTTGGTTTCCAGGTGAACGCATTTTACATTTGCATTATAATATGGGAATGGTTTACTTCAAATATAACACATAATCGCAGGATTGGCAGCATAAACAGGTGCATTTTTCGTCGCTGGCCCTAGCATTGCTAAAGTTACAATTAACATTGTCCCACATATTGATTTCTATGTCAGTATTTTGTCAGCATGATAATTGTTGTTGAGGTTTATCAAAAATGAAGTGTTCTGTTGTTTTCAAATACTCTCGTCTGTTTCATAGCGTGACACTTTCAGAACACTACCTGGCCTTAGATGGCACGAAACAGTTGATATTACATTTTTGTTGTTCTACATGTCCTCAATCTTATCTTTAGTATCTAATCATTATAAACTGCATTATAGGTATTGGCTAACATTTACCACAGTTAAAAAAAATCTGAGCCACATGATTCCTCCATGCTACCAGTGTCTTTGATGAGGTCTAAAAATGAAGCCCTGAAAAAATTGTATTTCAAAATGATTATTTAGTGCTTTAAAAAAAGTGAAAATCTACAAGCATTCAAATTGACCGGATTTACCTGCCCATTTCCTCCCACAGAGTTACTGTGTGTACACCTAGGCTATTAAAACTCGCCCCGAGTTTTAATTGTTTATTCATGCATAACTTGCCACTGGCAGTGTAACTTTCCAAATTTTTGTATTCTATGGTGTTTATTTGTCCATTTGAACACTACTATGTAGCTCAGATATCAAAGTTGGACAAATTTTTAAATTGAAGCTCCACAATGTTCGCCGATCACTTTAACTTATAATTAACGCGTGGCTTTCTTGGCTATCACATCTATTTGCGTACAGAGCTGAACAGATTGACCGTGTTTTGATTAAACAATAAATTAATAAAACAAATTACAACGGAATTAGTTGCCAAGCGGCTGCTCACTTGTCATGTTGTACCTCTTGTTTCATCTGTTGAATCAACATGCTAAAAATACACGTGACTATTGACAAAAGACAGATGCGAGTATCTTTATTTCCGCTGCCTGTGCCAACTCGACAAGTTTTCCGACTATGTTTGTCTTGTTGAACAGCATCCGTTCGACATTAATATAATGAAACTTTCGGGGACACTGCAGTTTATATATATCCACTTAATTCAATAGATTATAATATAAAAGAATTAGTTTAAAAAGTGTGAGATTCAGACAGGACTTAATTTCAGTTGTCCTTATATGCCAAGATCTTAATTTGAAGCCTTGGTAATGACTTGAAGCAAACGAATAGGGAAACAAAACTAAATGCAGATTGTAGACAAGTCATGTACATGATGTATGCAGACGAATTATTGATATTTTCAATATAATACCATACAGATAGTTCGAATTTTAAAACGTCATGGGCATCAAACAAAAATGCATCTTATGTTTTAATGTTCAACCTAATGTAAATACAAATGTGTTTGATATTTCTTTTATACATGTATCTCACAATGGAATGAAATAAATAAATAAAATGTATTATGCCTGATTAATGTACGTATGTACGTTATAAAAATGCGTACAGTTGTAATTGTTGTTTACCCCCCCCCCCCAAAAAAAAAAAGTCGAAACTTCTCACCTTTTAAATTGTATTATGATTGTGCGCTACAACTATGAAATCAATGCTAAAATGAGCAGTCACAATCCCTTTCCCTATTACCTTACATTCTTTACCCACTTTCCTTCATTGGGTATTTGCATGAAAATGTTATATAAACATTTTGATAATGAAAGTTAACAGGAATTATGCGATTCCACTGAAAATAGAAGGGTTTCATAGCAAATGCCAATATATCCATTTTAACAAACTAAGATGAAATACACTGCAAATATAGAGCATGGTAGAAATCTCAACTAATGTTAAATGCGTTTATTCGATGATTATATTACAGTGACCAATTTACATAAATCTACATAGGCCTATGGCATTTTACCAAAATTCACTACTTTAATCGCATTTAATTACATAATGTCATATATCCATAAATCGCTTATTTGCAAATGCCATATAAACATATTGAATTCCAATCAAGGAGACGATACAGAGAAGCCGATCAATATTTTCCGTGCACTGCATGCTAGCGCGCGCCTGGCCTGCCTGAGGTCACTTTGCGCATGGGCGCCGCCATGTTGGACAAGATATGCACATTGATTGGTTGAGTGGATTTATTGTATTTTGGCATGAAAGTCACGTGGCGTTTATTGGGTTTTGCCATGAAACTGTTTTTAAATCACCATATTAGAGGTTATAATTTATAATGAATTAGAAAAAACATGAAAATGAACTTCATTTAGCCATATTGCTATTCAACATTTCGCTTACCATTAAAAAAAAGAGAACAAATGGCGTTTATTAGCTTATGCTATGAAACTCAGTTACACAACAAGATATCCCTTTTTTACTATCCCTATTATAAATTGTGCATTTTTTCCACAGTATATTTAATAGAGATTGAATTCAAGTAATTTTCTGGATCATATCCTAATTCAATACAGAGCTTTCTGGAAGCATACGGTTACATGAGGCGACCCACGACTCGCACTTCCATGACACGAGATGAAATCCGACAGTCCGTTATGCGGATGCAGCGCTTCTACAACATCCCCACCACGGGGGAGCTGGACGCGATCACGATGTCGATGATGAAACGACCTCGGTGTGGAGTCAGCGACATCAGCGTGGCCGAGGCAGAAGTGGAAGGCGTCGACGCGGACGCCAACGGTTACGATCTGATGGATTCCAGACGTAAAAAGAGATACGTATTGTCCGGAGCTCAGTGGAATAAAAATGATTTGACGTTCAGGTTAGGATTGATGTTTTAGTCTATATGTTGTAATCTTCTTCCCTTGTTTTCCCTCATATCTATCCGGCTATCTACCAATCATTATCGTCGTCTTCGTCATCATTATCATCGTAGTCGTCGTCATTGTTATCATCATCACTACCACCATCTTCATAATCACTATTTTCAACATCACCATCACCATCGTCATCTTCATCTTCACCATCTTCATCACATTCATAATCATGATAATCATCATTATCGTCGTCATTATTATCACGATCATGATCGTGATCATCTTGTTTTTTGTTTCTTTTTCTTTTGTTTCTTTTTTTTCTTCCTGTTGCTCTTCTATCTATTTTCCTTCTTGTTCTCCATCATTTTCTTTCTCCTCCTCTTCTACTTTCATTTCGTGTTCTTTCATCACTCATCATCAACGTCGTCGTCTTCATCGTCGGCTTCTCCTCCTCCTCCTCCTCCTTCTTCTTCTTCTTCTTCTTCTTCTTCTTCTTCTTCTTCTTCTTCTTCTTCTTCTACTTCTCCTTCCTCTACCTCATAAACTTATAGATTTATGTAGAGTTTGTTCACTTAGTTGCCAATTTAGTAATCTATTTTGTAGACCGTGTACTGGTTGATAACAGAAAATCTTTCACCAGACTTTCTTATTTCGTAGATTTCCAAGTGAAAGGATAATTTCATTATAATATGGAAAAGATTCATTTCAAATGCAAAAATCGGTATAGAATCGGCAGTTAAACAGGTGAATTTTTTCATGGCTAGCTTTGCAATATTCACAATTAACATTGTCGCACATATCGATTTCAGTGTAAGTACTTTGTCAACATGATGATTTAAGTAGAATTATTTTTATGTATTTTTTTTTATCTTAAATTGCGACAATTATATGGAATGAACTGATAATAGTAAATCAAAACATATGTCTATACAACAACATTTTGATAATACTTTTTTATCTATATCATTGCTTGTTTGTTCGTCATTTGTAATACAGTTTGAATAACTACACACCAGACTTACCCGTCTCGGAGGTACGCAGAGCCATCCAAGACGCGTTGAGGGTGTGGAGTGACGTCACACCCTTGAACTTTCGCGAGGTCAGTTTTGGTGCCGAGGCGGACATCAACATCCTGTTCGCCGTGGGGGAGCACAACGATGAGTACGCGTTTGATGGACAGGGCGGTACCTTGGCTCACGCTTTTTACCCCGGGTACGGACTGGGAGGGGATGCCCACTTTGACGACGATGAATGGTTTACTGCACGCTCTCACGAAGGTGTGTAAGAATTTTGGTTTGTTATTTTAAAGTGAAAATATCAATCATTTTTGGAAAAAGCTTACATTTACTGAGCACTTTATGGACGCAATGTTTGTATGTATTTTCATCTCTAACTGGTAAAATCCCGTCGATGCATTGACCACTACCATTTGTTTCCCTACAGGTCAATAAATAAAATTTGTATCCTTCTCATAACTCAAAGTTAAATTACTGAAACTTTAAAGTAATAGGCTAACATTGTGGCGCTTCAATTTAAAACATTGTCGAACTTTGATATCTGAGCTACAGAGTAGTGTTTAAATCGATAAATATACCCCCTAGAATACAAAGGTTTGGAAAGTTATGTTGCCACTGGAAAGATATGCATGAATACACAATTTCCACTCCGGTGGAGGATAAAATGGCCTAGATTTACACACAGTAATCTTTGGGAGGAAATGAGTAGGTGAATCCGGTCAATTTGAATGTTGGTAGATTTTTACTTTTTAAAGCACTAAATCATCATTTTGAAATAAGCCTCTGACCTTCGCTATTTTTTAAACAAAATTCCTGGTCTAACAAAACAGTCTTCAGACACACGGACCCCCCCCCCCACCCCGACACACACACAACATGAAGCCAAATAAACCTGATAGAATGTATGAAATCTGTATATAAAAAATGTCCTTAGTATTTGAAAACAAAACA
The DNA here is from genome assembly GCA_001188425.1 of Eucidaris tribuloides. Lineage (NCBI taxonomy): Eukaryota > Metazoa > Echinodermata > Echinoidea > Cidaroida > Cidaridae > Eucidaris > Eucidaris tribuloides. The sequence continues at coordinate 37,649 of JZLH01S0158266.1, forward strand.
ATTGAAGGAAATTTTCGTTGTTATTTGTGATTTTAATTGACCATGACATATGAATAGGCTAGCACGGCAACACATATTATGTTCCGTGCCAAAATCTACAGGCCCTATACAGATTTCTGTCATAGGGGAGGACTAAATTTACCTTCAAACAAGGTCGTTCAAGTATTCCCTAAAGTGTTTTGTCATCTCTCGATGCTACTAGACGGTACTCTTTGGATGGTAGACAAACGTACAAAGTCTGAAGTAAGAAATCATTCGTAGTATAACCAAGGCGTTAGTAACTCCTTGGTATAACGAACCTGTCCAGTCATACGCGGCAGGGGGACGGGGTTGGGGTGTTCAAACACACCCCTTTGGCAAAAGGGAGGTGTTTTAGGTGTCAAACACCTCTTTGCCTTTTTTTGTATAAACTTATCAAAAACACCTTTTTTTTTACTAATAAATACCCCTTTTTAAACCAAAACCACTCCCATTTTCGGCGGCTGGGCTGATCAGGCATAACAATTAGACCTGGGATTTGGAATGAAAAATTTTCGTCAATACTCACCCCCCCCCCGTCCCCCGGCAGCTGGGATGACCGTAACAAAAACTTGGACCTAGGACTTGGCCGCGGATGAACACCCCCGTTTGCAAAATCCTGCATACGCACATGTGTCCAGTAATCATAAATTTACAGTAGAATATCAATTATATCATCTTCACTGTCGATACATATTCAAGATAACGTTCTTCTAAATATCTGTTTTGGCATCGTATTTCAATAAATCGGAACTCAAACGCCATACATTCATGGGGCCCTTCATAAACCAAATACATTTCTTTTTACAAACCATGGAAGCCATCGATAGGCCTACCATAACGGTCCCAGGTCGATTTCAACTTTAACATTTAATTTTTTAAAGTGCCTGTAGGAGGGTTTCCGTCATAATCTTGGAACTGGAGTGCAAATGGCCGGAGTATGTGCTATAACTAGATAATATGAGATAATTATCCCCAGCCTACGGTCCCCACAGGAAGGGAATCTTCTTCCTGAAGCTATAAATGTTTCACAATTTACTTTTTGGCACGAATTATTGGCATACCATGCAGTAGTATCTTTAAACGATGTACGCGATATCTCTTGATAACATCTGTATATTATGTGAAATATAGCCTAAATCAATTTATTCCAAACACTGTCAACTAAGTTCGGTCAAAATATTCTTAGATATGTTTCCAATATTGGTCACAATCGATATTTGGATTATAAAATTTAAATTTTTGACTAAAAACCACCAAAATATTGACCGATTACCAACAGTACGATGTTTTTCTTCTGGACTACAACTTATTCATTCACAGCAGGGGCGGGGATTTCATGTGACGAGTGGAGGGAGGGGGGGGGCGAAAACCCGGAAGGCGAAATAAAAAAAATACTCTTGCCCGGGGTAAAAAAAAAAAAACCGAACTCGGGGTACATATTTCCGTTCAAAAAGTGGAAGTGTGATTTTAAAAACCCCTTCTCCGCATAAATAAAGTGAAATAATCTTCTTAAATCATATAATCTTTTGAATAATTTCGCAGATTACAAAAACTATAAAACTTGGTGACTAAATAAAGAAAAAAATAATATTAATTTCTAAAAGGAGGGGAGACGAACCCCCTTCCGAAAAAAAATCGAGAAGTGGACACGCCACCTGCCCCCCTGCCCCCTCTTCTCCCCCGATCGCCCCCATGATTCACGGTTTTGCAGTTTATAGAGTCAGAGTGTCAGTATCAGAATACTTAAACACTCAAATAATACATAAGGATTAGGAGATAAGAATATATATAGCAATATAAACGCGATCTATTACATGCACGTTGTCTTTCTATAGGCAGTAATAAGCTATTTTAAATCACCGGCAAAATGAAATGTGTAGCTGTCCATGAAAATAACAAGACAAGTGTAATTCATATTGCATCACTAACAGTTTCATGTTCATGATAATTATCATACATGCACCTGGGGCCTGTTTCATAAAGCTGTTCGCAAAGTTACGCATGACTTTATGGACGGCTCGAATATGAATTGCCAAGTTAAAAGATTTTTATCATGTCATTTTATGAAAATATGATAAATGTCAATTAGATTATGCGCCCAAATGAAGTTTGCATTGAAATGCTTGTTAAAATGGTTGTTAAGAGGAACATAACGTGAATCTATGCTTGCATATGTGAACATTGGCAGATGTGATTTCAATAGTTTGAGAATCGCATTTGGCTTGCCATATTCAAGTCATTCGTAAAGTCATGTGTAAGTTTACGAACCGGTCCCCGGTCTTCTACCGACCTGCCCATATAATCAACTACATTGAAAATTTGCGAGAAATATGTTTATTTGAATATATGATAACGACTAAAGTCCAAGATTCACGCAGTCATTTTGCTTTATTGATAGACACCTATGTCTTGTCTCTTTCTCTTGAATATGTATAACGTGTCATCCTGACACTGTCAGAACTCGCAGTCTGTCACATAGGAAAATATAAGTCAATTCAACACTTTGAATTTGGCAGTTCATAGTAAAACCTATTGTAAGATGAGATTGAAACAACTGTGATTAGTCGTGTTAAACTTTTATACTGGAACCATCAATAAAGAACTTCCACAATGTGCTAAATCCATTTATTTCAAAAATTTAATTTAATTATTTAGTTGGTTTATTTTTCTGTTAAGTTGTTGTACATGCAACATGTACGTACAAGAAAATTAAAGTGAAATACACGATGTTTCCTAGTTACTTTTTGCTTGAGTACCTACTTCAAATTTGGCTCTAAGTTCTATCTCTCTATCTAAATATAATATCTTTGGCCGATATTCAAATGTTTATAACTCAATTTGTGTAGTAATTGAATTTACTGTCTGATGGAATTAAAGGCACTGGATCTCATTTGCAAACATCCCCGCAGACCAGGAAAAGATAACCCATGCCCTTAGGCTATTGATGAAGGGCATGTCTGGGAAATCTGGGGGTCAGTAATTACCTAGAATTTAAAATATGCGAAAGAAAAACAATAGCCTTTTAGTGTACGTTCTATGGTAGGAATTTTTTCCTCGCGAGAAAAAATTCAAATCAGAGTCTAACGGTCACTGTAATTCCACTAAAACAGAGTTTCTAGCTCCTATATTTTGCTGACGGTTCCCAGATGGTATTTTCTTCTAAATATCATTGTATTTACACAATGTTAATTTTTAGGCATGCAAAAGAGATTAGCCCTCCCTTCCAATACTAAGACCAACATATTTGTGCGTTTGCTTTTTATCTTGGAATTCCGTGGCTCCACTGCTATTACCCCCATCTAATGAATATGTTAAAGTAGAGAAAAAAAATACTCACGCTTATTCACAAATCTGAACTGGGTGCCTACAATGTCATATATTGAACTATTCATTTTGTTATAATTTCTCTAAATGAATTAACGTTAGAACTATTCATAAACTTATCAATTGGCAACGTCTTGTTATGTATGATGAGGCTTTGGCTTGTTCACCTTGTTAGTGGCGGATGTATTGAACTAATGAGAGAAGAACATAGGTTTACGGACGTGTTTTTCTTTTTTATTTGTCATTTAAAAGGTTGAAAAGTGATTCACAATAATTATTTTTAGCTCGTTAAATTCACAGAAAATAAGATCTTAAAAAAATTTCATCCATAAATAATTAATTAATTAGCGAATGGTTGACACATCATTCAATACACATGTACCCTTTACATATAATTGACTATTCCAGGATGTTGCCGATTTGATGAAAAAGCAAATTTTTAGTGATTATTTTACTCTGGACAGGCTCTAGTATTGAATGAGTTCAAGGGCAGTGATATGATCAGGAGAAGTCAAAATACCCCAAGAACCAAACGAGTTGAAATTTCCGACAGGCACCTATAACCAGAGTGTATAATAAATCCAGGTTGGACATATTTGCCTTTAAATTGTTCTTTTATGGAGAAGAACGTATACATTTACCTTATTTACCTTATTATGACCTTAACATACAAAATTATATTTAAGCAGTGTTCACAATATGTTTATCAAAATGATATTACTAGAATAATCAAGAAGAGAAAAACTGGGGACTTTTTTGTTTGTGTGGTGTAAGGTGTGAGTTTTCGTTGGCGTTTTAGTTGTTGTGTTTATGTTGTCTGTTAGCATAATTGTCCTGTTTTGTATATATTTCGTTTAGTTTTCTTTGAATTTGTTGTAGTTGTTGTTATTGGTGTTGTCGTAGTTGTTTTTCTTCTTATTATTTTTTTAAATATATATCTTTTCGGTTAGTAGTATAACATCTGGTAGTTTACTTCAATGTCGGACCCCATGGAAGAACAGTGGCATTCTGTAAATGCCGCTGAAATGGGCTATACGCCGTAGTTGTGCCGAATTTTTAAATTGTAAATATTTCTTGACGCTTTGTATTATATTTTATTTATGACTATGGAAATAAAACAAACAAACAAACAATACAAGAAATGAGCCCATAAAAATCTACATTATGAGGTCACAACTGTCTAGATGTAATTCTTCGTGATAGCACAACAAAGAGGAAATGTTTGACTGATTTTGCTTACAGCAGAAACACTTATAAACATATACTTGATTCTACCACCATCGTCTTAAATTGAAGACTTCTTTCGATCCTGTCATTTCTCTTAGAACTCTTGAAATGCTACCATCATCATTACAGGCTTTCCCGCTCATTTTGAAAATGTTTTCATCCAATAATAAAAAGTGATGATTAAAGTGATAGGCTAACAATGTGGAGTTTCAATTTAAAAAATTGTCAAACTTTGGTATTAGCAACATAGTAGTTTTCAAATGGACAAATAAACACCCTAGAATACAAAAGTTTGGAAAGTTACAGTGCCAATGGCAAGTTATACATAAATAAACAATAACACTCGGGGCGAGTTTTATTAACCAAGGTGTACACACAGTAAGTCTATGGGAGGAAATGAGCAAGTGAATCTGGTCAACTTACGATTTTCACTTTTTTTAAAGCACTAAATAATCATTTTGAAATACAATTTTTTTAGGGCTTCATTTTTAGACCTCGTCAAAGACACTGGTAGCATGGGGAATCATGCGTCTCAGATTTTTTTAACTGTGGCAAATATTAGCCAATACCTTTAAGATTCGTGTCGACGTGCCATAGTGATGCGAATGCTAACTCCAATTTCGTCTTTTGTCAATATTTTGACAATTTTCCACATCTGTTTAATACCTTTTTTTCTCGCTGTTTCGTCAATTTCAATTTCAACTCGTCGGTTACAGTCTCTTTACAACTAATATCGTCAGAATTTCATTATTTTAGTCCCCCTGTTCAGTGTTTACCATTACCATGGAACCAATTGGGATGAGAACTTACTGAATTTTCTGAAACAAAAACGATTTGTGTTTAAAATATTTCGGTCGTTTACTATTGGGACGAATCATAATAACAATTGACATTTATGAATTAAAAGTATTTGCCATATGACCAAACTGAAAATAGCATTTATACATGCTCCGCTCTCGTCGAGACGAAATTGAACTAAAAGTCGACAAAATGTCATAAAAATATGGAGAAAATGGGCGGGAAAACCTAAATTAGATACTTACTATGATTTTTTTCTTCAGGAACCAACCTATTTTTCGTTGCCGCTCATGAACTGGGCCACAGTCTGGGTCTCGGCCACTCTGAGGAACCCGGATCGTTGATGGCGCCCTACTACCAGGGATATCGACCTAATTTCGTCTTGCCCGAGGACGATCTACTTGGAATCCAAGAAATGTACGGTGAGTATCTCCAAAGGGGATGATTAGTACGTATTAACAAACAAATAGTGGGTAAATAGAACTGTAGAAGGATAGATATTAGAAAGAAAGACCAATGGAAAGATAGATAGATAGATAGATAGATAGATAGATAGATAGATAGATAGGTGGATAGATAGATGGATAAATAGAAAGATGGATAGATAGATAGGTAGATAGATAGGATGAAAGATATATAGATACATTGATTGATAGATAGGTGAACAAGTAGGTAAAAGAAGTAGATCAACAATAATTGTTGAATAAATAGAATACATTATTAAAATGATATTCGTTAAAAATTACCAAATAATGGAACAAATGGGAAACAATGACATGAATAAAAATGACCACTAAACAAATATAATTAAATAGATAATTTATGTAAACTAATAGAAGCTAATATGAAGAGAAATGAATACAATAACACAAATGAACTGATACCCAACCAACTAACTATACAAAAATGGAATAAAGGAACATTCACGTGTATACCACATCCATGAAAACTCAATCCATTAATAATCATGGACACTTTGTTTTGGAAAATCATGGACTACTTGATAATAAATCAGAAAAAAAACATTGGTATGTGGAAATTTTGATTACAGACAATTTAACATTGTTAATTAATATCTTTTTTCATATTACTTTAAATTCATTTTTCGATTTATTCAGATTTCATTTTTAAACCGAACGAGCCTAAAACTTTTTCCGGAATGTTTTGACTTTTAACTTGCAAACTTTTCTCTATTGTGCAGGTCCGAACCTTAACCCCGTAATCCCCACGAGGCGGCCCTGGATGACAGGAGGACCGACTAGGGCTCCTTTATCTAAACACTGCGTGGTTAATTTTGATGCCTTGGCCGACTTGAGATCAGAACTTTTCCTATTTCAGGTAAAGAAAATTGTAGAGTTCATGTTTTGTGATATGCAAAACTTTTCTCTCGACATCCAATGATGTAGAAAAAAACTCTTCTTGTTCTTTATTCACTTTTTGTTCTTCCTCTTTTTATTGTTCATCATTATCATCATTATCATCATCATCATCTTCATCAACAGCACCAGCATCATCATCATCATCATCATCATCATCACCACATTCAACTTCTTCTTCTTCTTCTTCTTCTTCTTCTTCTTCTTCTTCTTCTTCTTCTTCTTCTTCTTCTTCTTCTTCTTCTTCTTCTTCTCCTCCTCCCTTTCTTCTTCTATTTTTTCTTCTCCTCTTCCTCCCTCTCTTCCACTCCCTACTCCTCCTGTTCCTGCTCCTCCTGCTCCTGCTCCTCCTTCTTCTTCCCTTTCTCCTTCATTTTCTTCTTCTTTTTCTTCTTTGGCTGCTTTTTTTCTTTTTTTTTCCTTCTACTTCCTCCTCTTCTCTACTCATTTTTCTTCCTCTTTTTCTGACAATGAAATTGTGTTGTCGGGTGGAGAGAGCTTATGAAATATGAATGAGCTTGGTGTACATTAGTGGACATTCGACCCCATGTCATCTCGGTAGAAATCCGCACTTTTATCAATGACCGTCGTTGTACCTCAACAGAGTCAACATTATAACTGAAAGTGCAAAGTACATTACGTGTGTAGAAATGTTATTGTCCCTTGAAAAGGGCCCAGCAACAAATCCCGGTACGCCCTCCCCTGAAGGTTGCATTCTGACATTGCCCTTGAATAAGATTGAAGGTATCAACCTTAATTCAGCCATTTACCTTGACAATCTGACTTTCTGGCCCCTCTGCTGTGTGCAAGTAATGTTGGCCTGAAGGGAAAAAAACCACCGAAGTAAGTAAATTTCTGCAAAATTCGTAAGACAATGAAGGTATTAACCATAAAATATTATTGTAATGACCCTTTAATCTAAACGGTATCCCAGGACCCTGGGAGCTGGAGTTATGAGGTGCTGCAGGACTCCTGAGAAAACCTCCGAATATTTAACCGGAGTTTCTTTTTCCTATGGTAACATGAATGGTAAAATCACGCTAACCAGACTTTCTATGCTTAACCAAACACAATTTCTCCGGTTAAAGTTTTATGCAATAGGCTCCTGGATTTTTTTAGGTGGTCACAGCACACTGTTTCGTTGAGCATCATATAATATTAGTGTTGGTTTTTCTTTTGGAGAAAATATCTGCTTCTCCATATTGATTTACAAAATTAACAGATAAGACATATCGACTACTACCTGCAGAAGAAACTCAACACCATTGCGCACAAAATCATTCCCAGAGGTCTGCCATATTAACCCGTTGCCTTTGAGATTCTGAAAATCCCATAGAGTTAGCACGGGGGACATCTGGTTTCAGTAGCTAACGGGTTAGATTAAAATTAAATTGTGCAACAAGATGATACTTATTTTTTTATTCTATTTTGTTTTTGTTTGTTTAATATTCCTAGGGTGCGGAAATGTATCGAGTAAATAAAGATGGCAAATATATCCCCGGATATCCGGTCCGGATCGACTCGTTTTTCCTCCAAGCTCCAAGTAACATCGATGCTGCCTACGAAAGACCGGACGGGACAGTCGTGTTCCTTAAAGGTACAGATGCATCTTATTTACGTCAGTTTAGTGCAGGAAGGGCGATATTGCTGTACAGAATATGTAGAATTAGCGCCCTTTTGGCTCTCGACTCCTCCTCAATTTTGCACTGTTTATTGCTGTTCGAGAATCTCGAAGCATTTCAGTTTCTGTAGCTTGCCACGCAGTTGACTGAGTTTCATATTACCACTATCCTATCAAATTATACGATTATTAGACAGTGTTCTGTATTTAACATCTGATATCAGTTACCCCGCAAGATAAGGATAAAGATAAAGATAAGATAGTCAATTTCAATCTAGATCCATATTGTGTCTTGATAGTTCAATCTTAATAAACTCTACTTGCAGTATCATTATCGCTTAGATGTTGATATTTTAAAGCAACCTATTGGCTTTAAACGTATGAAAAATATACTGCCTAAAAACGTACATGGTTCTGTTGGCTAATATGCTACTCGTATAGTTTTTGCTTATACAGGGTGGCCCAGAAAGAATGTAACGAGTATGATCGCCAATTTCTTCATCATTATCGGCAAAATGTCATTAATTTTTATTTCGTTGGTTAGAACATTCTTTTTCCAATAAAATGATACCAAGATCAGTTGAGTAAGGCGTTTTGATTCTAGGGCCATTTTTTGGAGGCAATGCAATTTCCCAAATTTGCCAATTTTTCAATAGCGGCGGCCATCGGAACGCCGAGATATTCTGGCATCTCAGCTTGCCATACCGCGATGACAATGGAGATATACCTCGCATCGTCTTCCTTATGAAACCGAGGGCATTCCAGCCCTTTGTTATTGCGGTTTGTCCGGTGTGGCAAGCTGAGACGCCAGCATATCTCAGCGTTCCAATGACCGCCGTTATTGAAAAATTGGCAAATTTGGGAAATTGCATTGCCTCCGAAAAATGGCCCTAGAATCAAAACGCCTTACTCAAAATCAATGATCTTGGTATCATTTTATTGGAAAAAGAATGTTCTAACCAATGAAATAAAAATTAATGACATTTTGCCGATAGTGGTGAAGAAATTAGCGATTATACTCCTAGCATTCTTTCTGGGCCACCCTGTATAGAAACAAAACAAATTCATCAAGGAATCCTTGAAAGACCTAAATACCCTATACTACCCCCACATTACATTGACTGAGGTTATTCACAAGGACATCACGCATACATTTGTCCAAATATGTTCCGCGCAGAACGAAGCTTAGTCACCCGGTTCTTTGTCGACAGTAATGTTGATAAACGACGCGCAATGCCGTCAAATAATCCAACCTTTTTGTCTAATGATATATTGGACCAAGCAAAGGCCACTTTCATTGTTAAAAAACAGAACGTATTATGAAAATACAAATATTCATCAAAGTACTGGGAATAATGCGTGACTAATTCAATTAAAATAATTTTATAACAGAATATAATAATACAATGAGCCCGGGGGGGGGGTCGCTCTCCACACGGCCTTCTCCCACCCATGTCCAACAACCCTCAGAAATGCACCCTAAACGCGCCTAACCTACATAACCAAATTTGCAGACCCCTAAATGGCGTAACACATCAGAAAAAAGGCTACCCGTAAGTGGTGTGACCGCCATGAAATCCACTTCGTTCTGATAGCCGCTAAGTGTGCCCGCGGCACCCGCGCCCCCCGCGTGAAACATGGAGATCACTAATTCCATCCCTACACAGCGTGCACGGTAGCCCACAGTGAAATCCAACTATTTCATACCCCACCCAGGGTCCTTCTCATATAAAAACAATTATGTACCATTCGCGCAACCCAAAGAGTTCACTTAACGAATCATAAATAATTCTCCTAATTATCAAATCCGTTCAATTTTGCGATGTGCGTTCACACGATCCACCTCTATTATACACACTTCTATTCCACAATTGCGGCCTCGACTCCTCTGCCCTCCGCGGTGACATGTGAGAGAAACGTTACCCTAAGTGGCGCGATGCAGCAACACGGGTGCTGAAAAGCTACCTTTTTTCCAAAAGACGTCGACGACGCCCGAGGCTGGAAAAGGGACCTTTACGAGCGCTTCTGGACGCTGAAAATCGTGCGGCCCATACAGGCCGTGGGCGAGGCGACCCCCCCCCCGGGGACAATGAGACTCATGTGAGTCTAAAAATAAACTGGAATATTGTAGAATATAAATGGAGAACTAACCTACCGCAAAATGGTTTGTAGGATATTCCTGTCTTTGTTAAATGCTTAGTAATCATTTATAAAGCAAACATGTTTTGATGAATGAAATGACTGTGGATGCATCACCATTTTGTGAAGG
>JZLH01S0158286.1:0-14198 GCA_001188425.1 Eucidaris tribuloides
AATTCTTCATGGTGTGGAGTACTAGTGCACTTTCTTTGTTACTGAGAAGCCATGGTAAAGTATGAAGCTGTTCTGTTTATCTCTCAGCAATTCAAACAGAGTTTCAAAGTATTCAAAGATAGGAACATGTCTCTTGGTGGACATCTTTTTATCCATTCAAGTCTCACTTCCAGATACCATTCATACTTTCCGTACATGTCATACCAGAAAAAAATAATCTTTCTCCTAGTTTGATACTGTATACAGTAAAATACATGTCCGAGTAAGAAACAGTGAGTTTGATATTTATGGCTGATTTTAATGTATACCAGTTTGTTAAATTATGAAAACAGAGAAAGAAAAGCAGTTAACCTGCAGAAGACAGTTCCATTTTGATTTAACATGCATTTCCTCGTAGACCTCCCAGTGAGATATCTTGTATCTAGTCTTCAACGGGTCAATCATTTGGAAGCTAATTAGCACTGCAGTATTTTATTCATCTAGGAAATAATTGTGAAAGTGACCGAAGTTAGAAGTTTTTTTATAGATTATGCATCCATGTCTAAGCAGCATCAAACATGATTTGCATTGTATAAATCAGTCATTTGTTCAGTTGAAAAATGTTTCATTCGTGTGTCATGATTATTGTATTTCAGTACTGATGAAGCTGCTACTGAAGCTATCCTGAAGTGCCTAGAGTTGTATGCCAGCCTGTGTGGCAAGCTTGGTCTCACTGTATCAAGAGATGCCTTTGTCACAGCTCTGTGCAAGGCATCCTTGCCTCCACATTATGCCTTGGCAGTCCTCAACATAGCACTGCCACATGGCTCAACAGCTCCTAAAGGTAGCAAAACCTCTCCTCTCCTGCCCTTCCCATCTTCCTTATCCCTCCTTCCCTGTTCCTCCACCTCTCTCCATTACCTTCCTCCTCCATCCTCCCCTCTCTCCTCACCTCCTCCTTCATCCCGTACCCTCAGCATCTCCCCTTTTCTCCTCAACTGAGGATTACGTAGTGAATAAGGTTGTAACTAGGCCAATCTAAAAGGAGGAAATTGATATTGCAAATTCCACTTGTGTCCTCTTATGACCACAGTGGTAGGGGAAATGGATTTATAATGAAAATAACACAATCATAGATATGCTTACATACAAAATTCACGTTATTAGTGCACTTAAACAAAAAACATCATAGAAAAAATACCATAATACTTCCCATATCTGGTGTCTGGTTTACAAGGAAAACAAGAAAGGGTGGACAAAAAGAAACTACATGCCTGAAGTCATGGTCGCTAGTTATGGGTGACCTAGTCCAGTGCATCTGGCTGCAGCATGCAGGGCTCTGCAGAATTGGTCTGTAAAGTTACTTCACAATACTTTTTTCCAGTTTCAAAATTATGCCTAAAACGAAATGTCAAGTCATTTTCACTAGTTGTTTCAAACTTGATATTATAATAAACCATTTGTATTACCTTATGAAATTGTGGTGTTTTTCTTTCTCAGATCATAAAAGAAGTGCCAGTAAGGATGGCTATCTCCAGATGACTCAGGGTGGGGAAGGAGGTAGCACAGACCCAGGGGATACCAGGAACCAGGTGGTGGTGGTGGGGACTCCCCTATCAACAGTGGTTGGAGGTCAACAGGGTCCAGTCATGGTAAGAAATCTAACTTGATATTCAGTTCACTTTATTTCTCCATGACAAAGTAATAAAAGTGGAATTTATGTATGATTTATAAGAGTACACAAAAACAAAATAATTTGTAGTGTAAAACAAAGTTAAAAACCTGTATGGTATAGTACTTCCCCTGCATTGTCTTAGCTAATAATTCCCTTTAAATGTTTTTGATTCATTTGTAGGGATGATATACAAAGTGGCTGTTTAATCACAAATTAGTGTAGTTGACATATTATGTTGTAAAGAGATGTGTCCAGCTCCATAACAGTATTGTTTCCATTCCAGTGATATCATGTAGAATAATACCATGCCTGTCTTACAAGGTATTTCAAATGAGTTTAGAGCATGCATGCTCATCTTAGTAGAGTAGTATGCAAGAAAGTGTTAGGAGAGTTGGATACATCTTTCCATTCATAGCCATGCTTTTCATAAATATCTTCTCTGACAGTGTATAATTTTGCAGCAAATCTTTCTTGGGACCATAAAAGTTAAACATCCAAGGGGAGCTTACTTTAAGTTTGGAAATTCAGCTATAATTTGCAGATGTATCATTCTGCTCATAATTTAAAAAATAGACCAAATGGACAATTTTCCAATGTATTTCACACAGATTCTTAAGCAAATCAGTTTGTAGAAACCTATTTTATTATATGCACTTCTGTGGTAATCTAGTCTAATGTCACCAATACCTTATATTTACATCAATTGTATTGGCAGCTAACAGCCAAGAACATCCAGTGTATGCGTGCCATCCTGTCCCTAGCCCACTGCCATGGTGCCATCCTAGGGGCCTCATGGCATCTCATTCTATCAACTCTACAACATCTGGTCTGGATCCTGGGTCTCAAACCAACAGCTGGAGGAGGACTGAAAGGTAACTCTTTTATATCTTGAAATACTAATGATGGTGCTTGTTATGTCTGTGACACATTGGTCATTTCTAAAATTTCTAATATACCTCCAACACTCAGTAGGTTATGTGATAGAGATATCACAGACAGTTTTAGAAAAACACTCAAGTTCTTCTTTATCCTCATTTAAGGCTGACAGATGTAGTAAGTGAAAATAAAACATAACTCACAGTGCAATCAAAATGAGGAAAGTATCACCATATTTTCACACATGTGGGTTAAATTTGGCAGCCAATATTTGTGTACATGCAAGACTTAATTATAATGTTCTGTCTAGTAAAATTCTCTTTTTCCAGAAACAAACAGGGCTGCAACATTTGCTCCAGTGACAATTTCTCAGAGGACAAGGAGTTAGGGTTAGGATTACCATTGGGTTTTCCAGTTCAGAATAGGGTTAGGGTTAGGAATTTAGCCAGAGCTATTGTCGTCTGAGCTGCAAACAAACAGTTTATACTCAATAATAAGCAAATTACAAAAAGTAAATCCACACTTGATAACTACAAATAAATTCATCTCTGTCATTTTTTTTATTACAAAAGCTGGAGGAGCCACAGATTCCCACAACACCGTTATCACCACAGCAGCCATGACAGAACTGCCCATCCTGTCAGCCATGTTGTCTCAACTCTTTGAGAGTTCCAAGTACCTAGATGATGTGGCCCTACATCACCTCATTAGTGCTCTCTGCAAGCTGTCATCAGAGTCCATGGAGATGGCATATTCAAATCGGGTGAGTAAGTCAATAATATGACTTATAAATTTGGTCTAGCATCCACAGGTCATGGTGTTAACCCAAGAAAGTCAGTCTAAACAGTAGAGACAGTAGAAACATTGAAGAAGAGCTATCGGCTCTTTTGTCAAATTCTAATTTCTGCTGTCTTACAGTGTATTTAAGCTATATAAACTACAGGCTTACAGACCGCTGACTCCCAAAGTAGAAGTACATTTCACGATACAGGTCACAGATTAGTCAGAGTGGTGCCAAATTATGCCCGCTCTACAGGAAGTATGTCGTTGTACAATGTTTTTCCGAATCCAGTGCTTACTGCAATACCAATAATAATAATAATAATAATAATAATGATATTAACAATATAAGTGAGAGTAGTAATAATGACAAAGATATTACACAACCAATATTAACAACAACATCAAATCCAAAAAATTATATGAAAAGTGAATGTTGTACTGAAACATCAAAGAAAAAATCCAGTATTTCTTGGGCTTGTATCCTTTGAGTCAACTGTTGCTTTTATGGACCTGTGTCAATAAAGTGTAATTTACAGAATAATCACAGGAATCAAACAATTAAAGGCAGGGAATCTCATTTGCAACCCTCCCCAGTACACCAAAAGGTCACTTATCACCTTGGGCTATATATGAAGGACATGTCTGTGAAATTTGAAGATTAGTAATTACTTGGAATTTGTAAAATGCACCCCAAAATCAACTGCCAGCTTTGTATTCTATGCTAGGAATTTTTGTTTCTGTGAGACCTTAATTCAAATCAAAGTCTAACAGTTCCACTAAAACTATGTTTCTTGTTCCTTTACTTTGCTAAATGTTCCTAGATGGTATTTTCTTCCATTTAGCAGTGTATTTACACAATGTTGATTTTTGGGTATGCAAAAAAGATGCCCTGCCTTTAACTTTGGCAGCTTTCTTGCTCTCTTTTATCAACAGCAGGAGCCATCCCTCTTTGCCGTTGCCAAGCTGCTAGAAACGGGTCTGGTCAACCTGCCACGAATGGAAGTATTATGGCGTCCTCTAACGGCACATCTTGCTGAAGTGTGTCAGCACCCCCACAGTAAGATGAGGGAATGGGGAGCCGAGGCGTTGACATCCCTGGTCAGGGCAGCCCTCACCTACAAGCACACTCCACCATTGCATGAAAACCTGGTATGCAAAAACTAGTGGTATCCATAAATCAAATGATGATACAATAGACAATGTTGGGAACTGTGTGTGGGATGTGTGGGAAAGTAAAGATTCATCAAGACAATTTCATTGCACCATTGCCACAGGTAGAGATTAGGAATATATATTAGTCTGATGATGTGTAACTACTTCCAGAACAAATTGCCATTTCACGAATGTTAAAATACTGTGTATACTCATTTCAATACAGCATTACAATGTATAGCAGAGAATTTAATCATGTATAATTGCTCGGTATCCTGGGGAATAGAATTCATTTTATATATTAGTAATTTACTAATTCATCAAGTATGATTATTCCTCCTCATGTATATTGCACAATATGTTTTGTTTGCATATGTTGTAAATAAAAGTTATTGTTGGCCTTTTTTTAGACATCACATTCATATCATAATACGTTCAGATATTTAAGGGTTTCACTATTTCATAGTGTTGGCCAAAGCAAATGATTTGTCAAATGTTATGTGATAAGTCAGAAGCAAGACTGAAATAGTATTGAGTCACACATGTATTGTTTCATATAGTTAAATAAAATTGTAGAACTTTTCATATCTTAGAAATCATATCATTTGTGTACAGTAAGGAAGCAGATCAATTTCCATAATTGTGTTAAGAATAATGTTCCTTTTGTGATGACTATAAAATTCACAAGAAACACAAATTTGGACTGATATTATCAAACAGAAACCTAAAACAAGATAGTTTCCATTTTGGTAATTTTGTGATTCGTCTTTGTTGGTTTACAGAGATTACAAACCTTACTGCTGGGACCCCTGCAAGAGTTGTCCTTAATACCTCATGCAGACATCAGGCAGAAACAGCTGGACTGTGTCCATCACATACTGTCCAATAATGGAGAGACCCTGGTCCATGGCTGGCCCCTGGTGCTGGGGGTGGTAGGAGCTGTCACTACTGACCAGGGGTATGTTCAAGTGCTTGTCTGAATTCTTTATTCTTCTTTGACATGTCCTTTGGGACCAGATATAAACTCTTTTTGATGTGGTTTAAATACACATTTTAGCATGTAAACATTGTTTAAACATGTTAGATGGATATTTTCCTGAAAATCACAAAGGGAAAAAGTTGTAATATGTAATTAAATTTGTGAGGGTGGACAGGAGGAATGATACAGTCATATGCAGTAGACTGAAATTCTTGATTCACACATATACATGGACTCACCCAGGTGGATACCATGTATCTGGGGTTTTAGGAAAAGGTTTGTGGTGGAAAATAAGTAGAACTGCCAAACTCCTCAGCAAGAGCAAAGTTACTATTGAATGATGATGATGATGATGATGATGATGATGATGACGATGACGACGACGACGACGACGACGACGACGACGACGACGACGACGACGACGACGATGATATTGATGATGATGATGATGATGATGATGAAACATATGTTCAATCCCGATTGTTGATAATCATATTTCAAAATTTAAAATGGAGTGATCACTACATAACAGCTTACTTGTTCGGTACAGTGCCTAACAATATTTTGCGCTATTTCACAAGAATAAGGTGTGTAACATTTAACCCTATATTAACTGGGGGGGGTCAATTTGACCCCCCCTCGACGAATTTCGCGACCATGCCGCCGTGCAAAATTTTTTCAGCATTCGCGCGGTGCGTTCGGCGGGCGACTTTTTACATTTCAAGTCTTGCACGCATTACTTTTTGATCTTCTTCATCTTTCGCATGAAAATCGGACAATTTAAAACACCAGTTACAACGCTAGAACGTGACAATGTTTATTATACACAGGTGGCATGTCAACGACCCAAAAATTACTACACAAAAAAGGTGATTTCATGTACTAAATCAATGGAAATTGTGTTTTTCAGACCAGAAATCATAAAATGTATGGATATATTTTTGCTTTTAACATTGGTTGAAATGAAATTAATTTTAAACTGAAACTAGTATTATTGAATGATGCAGAAAATTTGTCACGCCAAACAAATTTCATCAACAAAAAAACAATAGAAAACAAAAGGTCGAAAAAAAAACAAAGAAAATACAATAAAGAATTACACACAAAAAACAATGAAATATTCATAAGAAATTAATTCACAAATTTGCAAACTGTTGTGTGTAGTAGGATAAAATTTAGTTAGAAAATGTCAAAAATGTAATATTTTCACACACAAAAATTAGCATTCTTACTGCTAGCTGTAATAAGCTGATTTGATTCTTATAGGTGAAATACAAAAATTTCATACAGCTCTATTTGCACTAATTAATTACTTAAAAAATACTTAAAAAATAATTTTTTGGCAAATTTTACTATACAGTCGTGTAGTTTACATCCGGCTCTATGCGCATGCAAATTTTCGCGGCGATCGCGCGATCGGCGGCCGAGATCTCAGGGGGGAGTCAAATTGACCCCCCCCCAGTAAAAACCCGGTCTGAAATAGCCCAGTTAAAATAGGGTTAACATGACTGCAGGACATTGATTGCAGACAAGTCATTATGACCTTAAAATAATTGAGTTTGCATTTCTTTGTCTTTCCCATTTCCAGAGAGACAT
Source organism: Eucidaris tribuloides (assembly GCA_001188425.1). Lineage (NCBI taxonomy): Eukaryota > Metazoa > Echinodermata > Echinoidea > Cidaroida > Cidaridae > Eucidaris > Eucidaris tribuloides. Next base: position 7,041 of record JZLH01S0158286.1, read on the forward strand.
TAATAAGATCTGCCTTCCAGAGCATCCAGCTTGTCGTAACAGATTTCCTTCCCATAATGCCTTGTTACTGTCTACAAATCTGCATAGAGGTAGCTGCTAAGTTTGGTTTGCAGAAAGAAGAGTTGAACATCAGTCTGACAGCCATTGGATTACTGGTAATTATTTCCAGAAGAATGAAGTTTGATAGTAAGGACATACTGTGATTTCAAGTTCGGTGTTGAAATCTGGTGTTGGTGTTGTAAGAACACCAACACTGGCTATAACACCGTACTTGAAGTCAGGCTGGTGTCGGGGTTGACCTCGAAAAATATGATGTACTTCCGGAAGTTGGTGTTGAAGCTGGTGTTGAATATCGTCTGCTGAACCGAGTACCGTAGTTGGTGTTTGTGATTAACGTGTAATTTTCCCATTCATCAACACTTAACCCTAGGGATTAAGAAATTTGTGACTTCAAGTTCGGTGTTGGTGTTGGTCTTGTCTTGGTCTTGTTATTGGCAGAGCTGACATGCGCGTGTGTGTTGGCTGTGGAGAAAGCTTCATCATGCGACGCAAACCACGGAAAGTACCTTTTCCCCTTAAAAATTGACATAATTCGCAAAATTGATATTAAACTTCCATAAAGGAATAGAGAAAAGTAACTTGCCTTTCAGATTCATACAAGTTTTTTGGCAGGCAGTATTGATTTGGTGTCATTTTTGCAAAATTTGTCCATTATTTCGGCCATCGGCATAACTTTCAGCCAACGCCATGAATTGCGTGTGACGTCACAAAGTGTTATGTGATCGATAGTGCAATCGGTATTGTCTGCTTAAACCGAGCTCAGTGTTGGAGCTCGGTTTAGCAGACGAGTTTCTTTCCTCGACACCAACACCAACACCGAACTTGAAATCACCCAGTGTACCAATTATTGAATGTATTGCTGTCCACCTCCCTGGTTCCAGGTATCTGTGTATCTCTGTGTGTGTATTTTGTCTATAATGCACCACACAATTCCGTGAGGTACTATTGTACCAGGTTGTGTAGCACCCTCTTGTCTCAAGTAACAGTACAGTTGTATAGTGATGATGCAGGTGTTTCACCAGTGCGCAACATATGGATATAAACCAACTAAAAAGGTCCAAATGTTTTGTAAAAGAAGAGAAAATGAAGCCCCAATTATTATCCCAAACCCCTATGTTTATCAAAATACCACTTTTTTGTGAGATCATGCACTTAAAGCCACAGGCCAACATTGAGCTACATAATCTGCTATGTGTCTAAGTGTCTTTCATGAGGTCTAAGAATGAAGCCCTGTATTTCAAAATAATAATTTAATGCTTTAAACAAGTGAAAATTGTAAGATGGCCAGATTCACCTGCCCATTTCCTCCCATAGACTTACTGTGTGTAGATCTAGGCTATTTTGTAATTGGCCCGAGTACTAATTGTTTATTCATTCATATCTTCCCAGTGGCAGCATAACTTTCTAAATTTTTGTATTCTAGGGTGTTTAATTGTCCATTTGAATACTACTATGTAGCTCACATATCACAGTTTCACAATTTTTTAAACTGAAGCTCCACAATGTTAGCCTGTGACTTTAAATTGAAGTTTGTTAAAGTTGTATGAACTCTTAATATGTCAAGCCTTTTTGAACATTGCCATATTTGAGTGCAGTGTCAACTTAAATCAGCTGTAACTTTCTACAGAGGCATGATGGAGGAAAGTGTTGTGTCCTCAATGTGTAGATAAAAGTTCACCCTTTCTATTTATGCACGTTCTATTTTGATATTGTTAAGATTTGTTATGTTAAAATGAATCTTTTTAAGTAATGTATTTTGAAATTCCAATCTGTGGTATTTTTTTCAGAGTTAATTGCCAGTCATAAGTATACCTTTGTGCTATCAGACTGAGCCAATATTGGTTTTATATTCTCCCTTTTCAGTGGAACATATCAGACTACCTGTACCAGAATAGAGAGAAGATCAGGATTGGACTGAGTAAAGAAAACAGTGGCGTGCCCACCACAGGCAGTGGGGGTGAGCAGCCCATTCCTCCATTTGATGCACTGTGGCTTACTCTATATTCCAGGTGAGTATTACAAGTCTTACGGTAGTCCAAAATGAAATCATATCATTGGCTGATACAGACGGCATTGAAAATATCAATTTAGGGATGATTTTGTTTTCCTTTCTTTAGAATTTCAACTTCTGTACCATTTAACAAAGAATTGTTCTTCATTTCTTTGGTAAACTTTATGTTTTAACATTAGATCAATCATTTTCACAGGGTTCATACAGGTCAGGGAATTTCCAGAAAGTCAGGGAATTTTAAATTACTTTTTCCAGTAGCAGAAAGTCAAAGAAAGCCAGGGAAAATAATGTATTCAAGATATTTTTGAAATGACCCTTGTTTGGGAGTTTGCTAGTATTGTGGTGATGTATTATTACATTCTTTAATAATGTAAATTTACAGTTTTTTTCTTCTGGAAAATCAGGGAATTTTGAAAATAAGTAAGTGTATGAACCCTGTTTACATAAAGGTATGGATTGTTCATATTGAGGTAAATTTAAAATAGGTCTTTCAAACCTGGTAATTCAGTTAACACAAAATACATATTTATTGCAAAATACATTTTTTTATAACATTGTGTCTACAAGTTGAGAATAAATAGCCCCATATGAGAAATTAGTAGAAAAGAATAACAGGTTTAAAAATCCATCTGTGTAAGACAAATGGCCCATGCAGCTATCATTGGTCCAAATACAATTTTCCATTAGGAGTTACTCAATGCTTCACTCTAAATCATTATAAAAAATTTACACAATAAGTGTTAACTGGAAAAATAGACAAACTTTTTGTAACAACAAAATATGCTGCCACAACAATGGTAACAATGGTTACACTGATATTAATTACTTTTGATGATAACGGTGTCTGTGTATTAGCATATAATGAGTTCAGACCCAATTATAAGCAGGCCTTGGAGACTGAATTTAAGGAACAATCCTTTATTTAATGTTGTATGTCATCTGTTCAAAATAATTCATGGACAAATAAATATGTGTCATCATGTTCTATCTCAGGAATTTTAAACTTCAAATTTCTGCTGTTATTTTCCAAATCATGTTTAACATCATCCAGTTCTCGTCTTTTCTTCAATTATTTATTTATTGTATTAGATCTTTTTGAAGAGTTCCATCTAATTAATGTATTAGTAATGCTAAACATTTGCTTCTAATTCATATCATTTATTGTTTTTGTTTTATTTTTTTGCACTTCAGATTGGCAGACCTGTGTGTAGACTCCAGACCAGCTGTTCGTAAGAGTGGAGGTCAGACGCTGTTCTCAACAATAAGTGCACATGGAGCCCTGCTGAAGCACACAACATGGCAAATAGTTTTATGGCATGTAAGTATAATTCAGCAGTCAATGGACTTGGAATGTCAGAAGTCTTCTCAGCAGAAATGCATTGTTTGGTATACTAGGATGTTTTTCTGGTTTTGGTAATTGTAGAAGCAACTTGGATATAGACCCGAAAATAGTATTTGTCCATAGACTGTTGCAATAAATCGATGTGCCAGTACTAGCACCTCAATTATGTTTGATATATGAAAGGCATGGGTCTTTGCTAAGACACTGAATGTACAGACCTTTTTACAATCAGGAATATGTTTGGATTTCGAAAAAACAACTAAACAAAAGAAATTAAGATTAAGTAAAAAGATTCAATAAAATGTCAGTAATCATTCACCTCAGAATCATTAAGTCGTCACTTCTTTCATAACAAAATGTTTGATTCTCCTGTTTGATACCATTATTTGTGAGTCTTTTGTTCTGTGAACTAAGTTCAGGTTGCCTTCTTATAATAATATGTGATATCATCTTGAATGACTACAAACTGTTGAACTTCCTGTATCAAATATTATGATATAAACTGTTGTAGGATATATCAAAGTTAGCATACCACATGGTCATTTACATAATTCCATTTAAACAAATAATTAAAGAACAATGCTTTGACTGTTATTTCATGTGATGTTATTTAGCTCCTGGACCTTATGTTTTTGTTTATTTCTCCCAAGCAGATGGCCTGTAGCTATTTGCCAATCATTTTTGTTCATACCCTTGAAGATCATACAAATTCAAAATTTTAATTTTGTGGGTTACAACTACAAGTAAAAGAAAGTCTGATGTCATCAACTTGACTTAGCAGATATTGCACATAATAATGACACACGTTCCTTGTTTTGCTAAATGTGGAATCCCAACAAAGTATGACTAAGGCATACTTTAACCTTTTTTTTCCACTGAAACTCGGTTGTACCTCAGATTGGGTTTACTGGGTGAACCGGTAGTGAATGATCTGTCACTTGAAATTGCAGATCACATTAGATAATTTCCTCCTTGTTCTTTTCCTGTATAAACCACAATTAAAGTGAGATGTATATTTATTGAATTTCATTCATGTATTGGTAGGATTACAAAATATCAACAAACCAAATAGAATCAATTAGGGAAATTTTGCCACTTCCGAAAGTCGTATTAATAGCAAATTTGGTAATATATTTATCAAGTGCTAATACTAGTTAAAAATAAAATTGTTTAATTTTGATATGTAATAACACAAAAACTATACACCAGATAATATTGGCATGAGTTCGAGTTATAGCTGAAGAATGAAAATCTTTGTTGGAGGTGCTTTCAATATGATATCAATCAGTTTTCTGTTATTCATGCTTATTTATAAAGTTAGAGTTCAGATTTTGCTCAAAATCCAACCCCCTGTACAAAATTGAGACTGTACAGAAATCAAATGGTGTGTGTGAGAGTGTGTGTGTCTAGTCCCCACACAATAGCATTCAAGCAATGGACAATGGCTGGAATAGCACATGTTGGAAACATTGGTATGCCAGTTTCATTATGTCCAGGTGAGATGAATGCTTTATTAATATTCATTAGTAGCCTAGCGACTGCTAGACTATTCACTATCCACAGACATTGTCTGTTGCTATTGTGTGTGGACAAGGCACACACTCTCACACACACCGTTTGATTTCTGTACAGTCTCAATTTTGTACAGGGGGTTGGATTTTGAGCAAAATCTGAACTCTTAACTTTTTAAATAAGCATGATTTACATAAAACTGATTATTGATATCGTATTGAAAGCACCTCCAACAAAAATGTTCACTCTTCAGCTATAACTCAAACTCATGCCAGTATTATCTGGTGTATAGTTTTTGTGTTATTACATATAAAAAATAACCAATTTTCTTTTTTAACACCTAGTACATGTTCTTTAACTATGGCAACAACAAACAGAAAAGGGATGTTGATTTCTGCCTTTGCTGCTTGTATGTCAATATCAGAAATATGTGGGGGCTTGAGGTGATTCCCCCCTCGCCTCCCTCACACCCCCCCCCCAAAAAAAAAACCCTGCCGTAAACCGTAACTTTTAAATTAAGGGATAGTGATGTCATTGAGGTCCAAAGTCTAGAGACCATGATTCCACATAAAAGTGAAGGTTCCTTTGCTTTAGCATAATGTTTAAAGACACTTTATAACGTTGTGGAAGACCCGCTTCAAAAAATGTCAAACTTTGCTATCTGACGTATCTGACAGTGATTGAATGGACAAATGAACACCTTAGAATACAAAAGTTCACACAATTATGCTGGTACTTATAAAATCTGTACAGAAAAAATTGGCACATTAATTATTCTTGGCTGATGGAAATTCTGCTACACAGCAGTCTATGGGGGAAAGCTGGAATCATTTCTCAATGATTTTTACTTTTTTGAAGCTCTTAATGATCATTTTCAATTGTAATTTTTTTCAGAGCTTCATTTTTAGACCTTATCAAAGGCACTTGTAGCATTGGGAATCGTGCAGGTCACATTTTTTTAATGAAAATATTGTTATACGATGCCTCTAAGACCCAGACAGAGAGGAAATGGTCTAGAGACTGTGTTCTCAACTAAAAGACTGCATAGTAGTAGCTTAATTTAAATTATGTCTTCTAAATGTAAAGAAACATGCTTTGTAGAATTTAGAGCTATAAAATATTAGCCCCGCAACAAAACAAAACAACAAATTATGGGGAAAAAATCCTGTGGTGTTGAATCTCCTGGTCAAAATGAAAATAATAGACTCATGTATGACCTGCATCTATTGGTTTCCTATTTAGATCAGTTGTCCTTTGAAGCAGCATTCCTTCCTGTTGTACTGGTCGCTGATTTCCTGAGTTCTACACAGGTTTATGGTTCAAATTCTTGGCATTCTTGGAATATTTGGGTGTAAGGTTCCTCCCTATAAGGATATGAGAAGTAGATGATACCTGATAACAGTCAGTGTTCCTAACCACTTGCACGCTATGGGTATTACTAAGGAATATTACGTATTGCTCAGGAATATGTTATTGATCGTATGAATTAATATTAAAAACCATTAGTCAGTGCTCAGATTGGTTTTGAGCGCGCATGAGTCAAAGGGGAATTCTGCAAGTGCCGGAAATTGACCAACGAAACCTCAAGAATTACTTATTTATGTATGCAATATTTGGATTAAATCAAATGCACTTGATGTGTCAATGCATACATTGACGGCACTTTGTGTAATATTTTTTATTGTCAAAGTTGTACTACATTTCAGACAATCTACCCAAGTCCATTACAATTAAGTAATGTATTTGCCCCTACCCTCCCCCTCCTAAAAATTCTTCATGCAGAATTGTTGTTTTCAGATCAATTAATGGAATAGTATGTGCAATTATGACAGAATATTTTGTTACTTCTCATGAACAACAGTACTGCGCACCCCAGGTGAGCCAGCTTTGGGCATTTGTTTCATGTGAATTTAATCTGTAAGAAATTTTGTAAGATGTAGTCTCTGAAAAAAAACTTATGAATTTACCAATATTCTTTTCCTATTGTGCCATACACATCTGTTATGATAGATAGATTATTACTTATATTTCATTTGCTGGGCATATTTGAAATATCTGTGTGTAAACAATGGGAATTAGGAACTTCTGCGGATTGAAGCATTTACATCATATTTGCCCTTCATGTCTTACTTTGCTCCTACAGGTAATCTTTGGATTAGTCAAGAAGTGTTTCAGTTAAGCAAGTATCTTGAATGGTAACACACGTGTATTAAACCTAGGGGCATCTGGAATT
>JZLH01S0158299.1:29943-49543 GCA_001188425.1 Eucidaris tribuloides
ACGACAATGCCATACTTCATTAAAGATTGTTAACAAATTTGTCATATTGATCAAAACTATACTTAGGCTTCAACAAAATGTTTGTCTTCACATGAAATAAATTTTGCTTGATTAGATAGGATAGACAGACAAAGGGATTTTCTGACAAGGCAAATTTCCTTCTTTTGCCATTGCTTTTATGACCATTGTAAAACAACAATATTTTCATGAGGACCCTAGTGTTACAGGAATGGGAAGCAGGAGTGCAGTCATTGACCATGGAGCTGTTCTAGTAACATAATGTATTAGAGTTACCCAGTACTACATGAACTCATTCAATCAACATTGGTGTAATATACATCTTTCTAAATACCCAGCCAGAATATGATTCTGTGGTTTGTGACCCTCCCCCCCCCCCCCCCAATTATGCTCTTGTGAAACACAGTCCAAGTATAACATAATAGTTTATCCCAGGCCGCGACAATTTTTTTTTTTTGATAGCCCGATCGGGCAGCCATAACAGTGAAATTGCTTGCCCGAACTTTGCCCAAAAAGTCACAAAAAACACAAAGACACATCTCAGTAATCTAACTGAAATACCTTTGAAATATCCTTTCTCTTTGACAAGAAAAAGAAATTCATGTTCTGTCTTGATTTGTTGAGATCTGTCATAACGTTCTCTTCGCCTTCAATAACGGATCTTGCATGATCCACGCACAAGGGCTGCCACTCAAAATTTTGATTTCCCCCTACGCAGCATGCGTATTTTCCCCTACGGACACCACTTTACCCCTACGCCTAATTAACCATATTTTCCCATACGAACCTATGTTTCTCCTACAAAATCAACTTTTTCCCTTCAAAGGTTTGTTTTCCCCTAAAAATCAACCTTAGAAATGCAAATTATTGATCACAATTTCTTCGGTGGAGATGGACAAAATGGGCGAATATAATCGGATTTCCTTGGAAAAATTATGAATATTTCTGAAAATTGTCAAAACCCCCTACATCCCCTACAAATCATCAAAACCCCTACATTTCCCCTACGGAAGGTCATTTTTCCCGTAGGTATCCCCTACAACCTACGCATGGCCAAAATCCCCTACGGTAGGGGATTTCCCCTACGAGTGGCAGCCTTGCGCACAACTGACCGAGCAGCAGCTGAACCGTACTGCGCTGCTAGCGCAAGCCACACTAGCTTGCTGCATGCAGCATGTCGTACAGTGAATTATGAGTAGGTTTTTTTTTCAATGATATTGGCATTGCGCCCTCTACGATGTAAGTCCGCTATATGTAGTTACAATCAAGCACCAAACTAACAGTTGCGCTGATTGGGCAACAAAAATCATGGAAAATAACAAGGGGAGCAATTAGCCAATCATGTGTATCGTAACAGCCAAGTTAGGATGGAAAATAAAAATGGGGACTCGGAAATCTCTACACGATACATAGCTGGGCAAAATGTAAACATCCAGGAGAAGGAGTACGATTAACACCACGTGATTGAGAATTTGATATTCTTTTGGGTTTATGTTATGACACGGAATTCTTAGTCAAGTTTTAGGCTTTTTATTGTACTTATTATATGTAAGCTTGCCAAGTTATGGTTGCCCGATCAGACACAGGTGTTCAGATTTGTAATTGCCCGAAGAAAAAATCAATTGCCCCAGGCTATCGGACAGGCGATTTGTCACGGCCTGGTTTGTCCACCCCCCCCCCCCCCCAACCACACACACATATATGATAATGTTTTTTTGTAAAGCCTAGCCTGAATACAATGATAATATCATCTTGCCAGATCAGTCAGAATACTTTTAATGTTTGTCCTATTTTTATTCTTGCAGGGATGGTCCTTACCAACGTCTAGTCTTTTATCCAACACTACAGGTAAGTCATATTGTTTTCTGCTCTGATTGTTTGAGCACAATGATTTGATTGTGTTATTAAACATATATTATACACAATTTCCTGATAAGTTTACTCTGCTACTGGGCATTTTTTTAAGTTGTACATTTTATGTTCAATCTTGAAAGTCCATTAATGCCAGTTAATTCTCAATTTGTGGAAATAAATAGCATTTTGTTGTTCAAGCCAAGCTATTGTTTTGCATCTTTGACTCCAAGGTTTCTAAAGTTTGAACTGACAACAGCTGACATTCAGCTTGTTTAGCCTCCTTTGAGACTTAGTCCAGAAGTCAAGCAATGACTTAGTCTAGAACTAGAACAAGAACTAGAAACTAGAACTAGAATAAATCAAGCAATGAAACAAAATAGCTATTTCTCTTTCTATGTTAAAGTAGTTTACACCCCATTAATGTCCAGTTAGATATTTTTGCATGATAAAATCATACTTTGCAGAAGTTGTATGTTTCTTTGGGTGTGGTGAAAAATTGGGCTACATGCAGTCAAGCACATGTGTAAGATATATACAGACATATGTGACATTGTTATTTTTTTTCTTTGTTTCATTTACAGACTATTTCAGCAAGGCTGGATCTTGCACGGGAATTGGGAACCGGAATATCGATCTGGGAGATAGGCCAGGGCCTAGACTATTTTTACGACTTGTTATAACCACGGACCAACCAAGTAGAAGAGTTCAGTACTAAGATAATCAAAGGCAATACAAGTAGCATCAAATAGATACTTTGTTATGTCAAGCAGGCGTTGATCAAAGAAGCTTGTTGAAAGGACTGGTAATTGCACTACCAGAATAAACTGGTACACAAATGTATTCAATTTATTCACGTTTACTGTCCAGGAAGTTATAAGTGATCCCAGTGTTAAAGTCAAGTCCAAAATTTCCCACAATCAAAGTCTGCAATTGATTAAAACATTATTTGTTTTGTTGATGTAGAGTCCTAGTCTGATTCCACTGATAATCAGTGTTGTAGTCAAGTATGGTCTCGAATGCAATGTTAGTGGACTCGGATTCGGTGTCAAGTCCCTATGCAAAATGCATGGCAAGGTTTTATATGTCTACAGACTTGGACTTGGAACTTATGGACTCGACTGTTACACTGCTGAAAGTTAGACTGGAGTGAGGATTCAAATGAATACTGGTAATACTTAACACTTTGGGTGCTGAGGTGTTTTGTTCTTATGTTTATAACCTTTCAAAAATGTATGATTTTCTGGAAATATCCAAACGCTATCAAGACAAGAGTTTTTAACTCATTTAGGTGCATCCACTATGTCTTCATTTTACGAAATATATCTTTGCAAGGAAGTTCAGTGGTGTTTATTTTTTTGATTAAAAGATATGGTCTGGAACCAATTGTTTTCTTGGCAAATCGGTGCGCCGATAGCACCCAAAGTGTTAAAGACACAGGCTAACATTTTGGAGCTTCAATATTAAAAAATTGTCAAACTGTGATATCTGAGCTACATAGTAGTGCTTAAATGGACAAATAAACACTCTAGAATACAAAAGTGTGGAAAGTTATGCTGCCACTGGCAAGATATGCATGAATGAACGTCACCCATGAATTTCCACTGTGGTAGAGTACAAGATAGCATAGATCTACACCCAGAAAGTATATGGGAGGAAGTGGGCATGGTGAATCCGGTCAACCTGAGTACTTGTAGATTTTCACACTACCAAATAATCATTTTGTATACAGTTTTTTTCAGGGCTTCATTTTAGACCTTATCAGAGATATTTATGGCATGGAGGATTATGTAGCTCACATCATTGTTAGCCTGTGGCTTTTATGCATTGCATATTATTTGCAAACCATACTTGCTTTCAGTTTTCAGCTTGTAAGCAATTTTCAAGAAAGTCGTGCATAAATTTGAATACATTACACTGTATTATAGTGGTCTATTGTCTGTGGAAATATGCCCTCATAATTTAATACAGGCAGTTGACCTGAATGTTAAATGTATGCATTCTAAAAAAAAATATTTCTTACTACTCCAGTGGTGCTTATACTTTTATCTCAACATTGGTAGAACTGGACAAGCATCCTGAGACCACTTCAACACAGGAAAATCAGGAAGATCAGTTATGACTGTGGCTTAAAGTGGTGTTTCCATGAAGCAGGAAACGGGCGAGTTGGTTCAGTGGTAGAGCGTCCACTTCTAGTCCGGGAGATTGCGGTTTTGAAGTCGGGCTCGTTGTCGGGTCATACCAAAGACCATTTTAAAAATGGTACCTACTGCCTCTAGACTTGGTGCTAGGATTTCTAGATGGTGTAGGGAGTTAAACGCATAGGACTACCAGAGTACTAACCCCCTACTGTTGTCAAACTGTTTTGTGCTGTCATGTTACCAAGGGTTTCTGAAATGGAGATGGGCGCCGCCTGATGTTTCACAAGAGTAGGACGGCTTTAACTTTTAACTTAATTCCAGGAAGCTAGTCTCACTTCTAGACACTGTTCATGAAACCATCTCCAGTGATTTATTTTCATGCGGATGTCTGACTGGTGGATCACATTCCAGTTTTCAAACAACATCAAGAAAAATATCCATGCCCAAGAAGATACTTATCAAAAATGTATACTTTATTTGATAAAGGCATTTATAGGCAGTTGATGTATAACCTTACTTTGAGTGAAAACATTATCAATACATTCTGGGAATCTGTGGCAGCCAGTAGAATCTAAGTGTGTGATGCTTCTGTACAAGCCTATCATAACCAAGGGGTAAATTCTGTGCCATCAGGAGTTTGTGAGAATGCTTGCATTATTTGTAATAGTATTATTTGAATATACAGGGTGGCCCAGAAAGAATGCTACGAGTATAATCGCTAATTTCTTCACCATTATTGGCAAAATGTCATTAATTTTTATTTCGTTGGTTAGAACGTTCTTTTTCCAAAAAGTGATAGCAGATCATTGATTGTTGAGTAAGCGCGTTTTGATTAGTAGGGCATTTTTCGGACGGCGAATGCAATTCCCAATTCGCCAATTTTCTAACAGCGGCGGTCATCGGAACGCCTAGAATATTGTGGCCGTGAGCGTGCCAACCAGCCGCTGTACCAGACAAACTGCGATGACATATGGGTGTAGTCTGCAGCAGTCGTCTTCGTTTAGTGAAAGCCGCAGGGCATTCCAGGCTATTCATTAGAGAACGATGCTAGCTACATTTCCATTGTCATTGGCGGTTTGTCCGGTATGCCGGGCTGTAGCAGCTCAGAGGCACACATATCTCGGGCGTTCGATACCGCCGATGTAGAAAAATTGTGGCGAATTTGGGGGAATTGCATCTCCAAAATGCCCTAGAATTCAAACCCTTCACTCAAAATCAAGTCTTGGTATCATTTATTGGAAACAAATGTTCCTAACCAACAATAATAAAAAGATAATGACATTTTGCCAATAATGGTGAAGAAATTAGCGATTTATACTCCCGTAGCACTTCTTTCTGGGCCACCCTGTAAGCTGGCGCAAAGGCTTAATTTTGTACAGTACAGCCTATCACAGCTTGTTATTTAATTGTTCCTTCACTTCCATCATATATTATTTCGATTTGACTTTCTGTTCATTCATACGATTTACTCTGATGAGTGCATATCGAAAAGATTCAGCATGTCCATGTACAATGCTATTTTCTTGCAGTACCAAACACTTTTTCAGAGCTGCTTTTATCAAATTTGAAGAAATATAGCATTTCATTTCTTATCAGTTAAAGGCTAAGTTCACTCTGATGTTAAGTTGATTTTAGTATAAGCAGAAAAATGAGAGAAACCCGTTAATGAAGGTTTGGTGAAAATCCATCAAAGAATAAGCGAGTTATGAATTTTTGAAGTTTTAAATTTGTGACGTCACATGCGAGCAGCTCTCCCATTGTCATGTAATATAAATTCCATAAAGTGCTGTTTTCTCAGAAAATTGAAAATGATTTTACCTGTACATTCAATATGAAATTAGAAACATTATTTCAAACATGTTTCTATGAAAAAAAAACATACAATTATTATAAAGCAATAAAAAGTGGCAATTATGGAATCAGTATTATTTGACATATGGGGAGCTGCTCGTATGTGACGTCACATAATTAAAACTTTGAAACATCATAACTGTTTTATTCTTTGGTGGATTTTGCCAAACTTTCATTAATATGTTCCTCTCATTTCCCTGCTTTTATTAAAACCAACTTGCCGTCAGGGTGGACCTTGCCTATAAAGCAGAATGTATTGCATGGAAATAGGTTACATTCATTAAACATATTTTATTTCATATTTAATAAATTTTGAACTCTAAACTTTGTAGTTGAGATACATGTATGTTACTTTGAAACAATATGCCTGCCATACTGCAACTCTTGTTTAGATACAATGTTGAAGTTAAAAACACTGTGTAACGTTGTGGAAGCCTCATTTTAAAAAATGACAAACTTTAATATCTGACCTATATGATGCTGTTTGAATGGACAAATAAACACTGTAGAATACACAACTTTAGACTGTTATGCTGTTGTGACCAAATAAGTACAGATAGATTTTGGTAAATGAATTATGTCCAGGGGACAGAAATTCTATAATCCAACAGTGTATGTGAAAAAACTGGAATGTTCCCTCTTTGAATTTCACTTGTTAAAAGCACTTGATTGTTTGGAACTACAATGTTTTTCAGTGCTTTAGTTTTAGACCATATCAGAGTCATTAGTAGCTTGAGGGATCACAAGTTTCAGATATTTTTAACTGAAATTTTTTTTGTGACGATGCTTTTAAACATTCTTTGTGAATATAGAATAGTCTATAAAGCAGTGGGATAAAATCCATGTATACAGACCTTCAAAAGGTTCAATAATATGTCAAATTTTGTGACAGTTTTGTGCAGAATGTAGACATTGTTTATGTTTTCATATACAATTTAATTGAACAGTTTTTGGTGGAAATGTATTTTCTACAAATGTATGTTTTCATATATATGCATATTTTGAAGAGTTTGAGGTACTCTTCAATTTTGAATTATTTTTATTGGGATAATGGGTATGATATACATGTAGTATTTGCAAGGAAAGTGATTATTAAATAGCAACGGATCAGGTTTAAAAATAACCGATATACTCTGAAAAAAAATTGAGATCAATGTACAGTAATTGATGACTGGTTACAGAAGTCATGATACTAATATTTAAGGCGATGTCATTTCTTCTTTTTATAATGAACATTTCTTTATAGAGTAACCATTATTTATTCTTCACAAAAAATAACAGGTAAACTAGTCATGGCAATGATAACACGCATATTGAAGCATTTCTTTTTTAAGCAGGAGGCCTTGGGTTAATTCTTTGTGGGAAAATTTATACATCTCTTTGCATCAGCTTTCTTTTTATCTGTTATCACTCACAAATCTGCCAAAAGGCCAATTGTGTCATGCATTCCCAATAGTCATAATGGTCTTTTTGCCGTAAGGAAATGAATATAATTATGTGTCAGTGGGAAGACACCCAAATTGTGCCTTGAATATTACAGATATAAATAAAATCTATGATGAAATACATTAATTTCATAGTTGTTGTAGTGTCGTGTGTGTGTGTGTGTGTGTGTGTGTGTGTGTGTGTGTGTGTGTGTGTGTCTGCAAATGTGTTTGTAATCCCTCCTAAATGGGGACACAAGTACACCTGTATTACACCCGGGTATTACACTCCACATTCAGACCAAGGACGTTCTGAAAACTCTACGATTTCCAACCTAGTGTAAACCATTGCAAGTTTGATAAGCAATCATGAGGGCATTATCATTTATTTCCTATTATTATGCACAAAAATTATCCCCAATTGCATGTTCAAAATCAAACAAAATTTTACACACATGGCCACTCCTACTTGGGATGGCGTGTGTCCTCAATAGTCAGTCGAATATCGTGTGTACATTCTCATTTGCATGTCTGTAATCAAATACCTGTTCGGGAGGGAAGGATGTATGTGTGTGTGTGTGTGCACTACCACAGCTACATTGAGGGGCAATTTGTGGGGTTAACTCCACGATGTGGTGTGCTAAAACCAATATACATGTAAATCATTGTAGACATTTTAGACCCGAGGTGTGGGGCACTCGACTTACAATGTGATACCTATGTGCCATACTGAAGTCGAAAATCAGGGGCTCAGGAACTGGCTTGAGCAAAAAAAAATTATTCCGGTGCACACACCATGCTGCAAGTGCAATGCTCTGGCCCAAAAAAGTAAAATGCTCTGTAGTGGCGTTTCAGGGATATATTGGTATGGGGAACGGTAAATTTGGGGGTCTCTGGAACTGCTAAAATGAAAATTTTCTGTGGCCTCTGAAAGTGTGATGCAGTGAAATAAAATTTAGGGCTGAAAATGGGGGTGTCAACCACAGCACTTTTAGGTATCACACAATTTTACTGAGTCCCCCCCCCCCACAATTTTAGATAGGTTAGAAAAATCCCCCCACGGTGATATTGTGTTTTGTATGTTGTACATCACCTATGTCAATCAATATAACCCCATAATGTGGTGTTCTACCAACATTCACCCCACAACGTCGCACAATACATACATACAATTATATACACACACACTACATACTGTACCTCCACATACAGACACCGACGTTTGACACTCTGACACCTATGTAGCTGTGTCGGTGTTTGTGTCTGTGTGTGGGGGGGGGGGTATGTACAGGTATGGGTTGTGTTGTTTGTTTTTGTGAAGACTCGAGTAGATCTGTACATGTTTGTTATTTTTCAAAACTGGTTAACATTTCACGAAAACCGTGTGGTTTTGGTCAACCTAAAAACACTAATTTGAACCTCTTTCTCTGAAAAAGAATAATTTCATTGCCTGCAATAACTATGCCAATGTGTTGCCATTGAAGGCAAAACAATATTTTTGCTTCAAAACTATTGCGAACTGGTCAAATATTTGGTTAACAATGGAATTACATAAACTCTGTCATCATATCAACATATCTTTGCAAATACTTTGACAAAAGTGACCATGTGTCTGCAGCAAAATGACAGAAAATGGTTACCTGAAATCTACAAATTCAAAACGTTTTGGATATTTACGGTCGGTTACAGTCGGGTAACCTTTATGATACAGCACTAAACTCAAGCATAATTATTTTACTTAAGCTTTGTATTACATTTTGTAATGACAAGCCATTACCAATTCATGAAAATTTTTATATCATCAAAATTCTGTAGTACGCGGGACGATACAATTTCAATATGTTGTTCAACCAGAAATCCTTGACAAAAAAAAAAAAACTCGTAGGGCACACCCATTTTTAATTGTTCTTCAAACACACATGCTCACACATGCCACAAAAGAAATATTTCCACTTGGCCTGGTACATTTATGTACATGTTTTATTGATGTTTTATCTATAAACAACTATATAGACAAATGAACATTGTGTACTTGCAAACTTTTCAATAATGTTAACATGTTCTAGAATAAGTAATAAGGCTCTAAATCCTCTAATCCTCATTTATCACCTCTATGCAGTACAGGGGGAAATCCCTTGCATGTGACAAAATCATGTGACACTGCAAGGTAGGTAATATTGGTTGACAACCAGAAGGGCACTAATGCCATTGACTTTGTACAGTGATAGCGCCCTTCTGGTTCTCGACAGGTACTGGATTAAATGCCCTGCTGGCTCTCAGTACACGATATGAATTCCAAAGGGCAGGGTCATTTTCAAAAAGGGTAAGTTCCAAAAAAGAGTAGGCATTCTTGAGCCATTTAGGGCATTCTGGCCAGAGAAGAAAGGGCACCAGACACTATAAAACACAAAGGTTTGATAAGTCCCAAAGTTTGTGGCCAACATTATTATGTCCCTTATTATTTTTGTTTACTTTAATCAGTGTCATATCAGAGGCCAGCCTTCAGGGCAATTTTGGTGGCCAACCGTTCATTCCTGCCCTGACAAGTTCAAGGTCTCTTTATCAGACGACTTGATTTAACACATCTCATGACTTGGTTACAGTGATATTACCAGAATCAGCATTGTTATTTGAATATGAGCACATTTCCGTTTCATAGAAATTTTACAAGAACTTTTTTCACAAGCACAGATATATTAAGGAGAAGTGCAGAAAAGCATGATATGACATGTTCGTCAATGCCATGACAGTACACAATAAACTCAGAATTTATGAAATATAAATAAAGTCAAACATGGCTTTTCTCTATAGCTGCCACCTTGTATATCATGGTCAATTAATTGATTTCCATTGAAACAAATTATGTGTTAACAAACAAAAAAACCTAAAAGGGGCACATTTTTTGTTTCCCTTTGGTGGCCACCAAAGACAGGTTTCATTTTATGACAAAAAATACCTGTATATGATATTATCAAAGGGTAAGAAACAATTACATTATTACAGAGTTTTTTGTATATGCTTGTTATGTACATGTACTCACTCTTTCATAAAGAAATGAGGTACAAGCAATATAAATACTGGCAATAACAATGGATAGGCATAACTCGCATGGTTCATTTATCTGAAATGAGAGCAACTGCAACTAAAAAGGATGTAAAATGCATCTCCAATGGCGAAAATAACAGTTGGATATTGGGCAAGCTATGAAGCTTGTAGTTTTAGCTATAATAGTCACATGAATTGGACTAACAAATTGCTTGCAAAGTGGACCACCCTACTCCACACCGCCCCCCCCCCAAAAAAAAAAAATCAGAGTTCAGAAATGTGGATATATTATGTAGATGTGAAATATTTCTAGTTGTTAGCATTATATCACTGAAATCATACCTTCAGCTTGTCTTGACCTTGCATCTATATCAATCTCACTATTGCTGCTAGATCATCACATTTTCCCTAGAACTTTACAGATCACTTCTGGCAATTTGTCAGATAAAAAAAAAGAATAGAGCCATTGACTGCTATATCTTATTTGGGGGAGGAGCAAACGTTTTAACAGAGAATTCTCATTCAACAATGTAAACTGTTTGTGCTTGCCACATGGATGGTGAAAAGGTACAGAAACATTCTTACAATAACACTAATGTATATTTAACCTTGTTTTATCATTTTATACTTTAGGATACTGCCATTCTCATATAGGGAGGTGGAAAGGGACACAGGGTTACCACAGGCATCCCCTCTAACATAACATTTTGGAACCCTTCTTTTACTTGTCACATGAAATGATAATGATGAAAACTGACATTCAGATATTAACAAGAATATACATTTCACCTTCATTCATTTCACAAATCGTTCACTTTCATTTAAAGACCACTGTGTCCAGCATTGCCCCTAAGCACTGAACGATGTTGGACGTCATTAGAACCTCCACCCTCTCTTCCAGATGGCGTTTGGGATCCAATTTGCCGACGTTTTTCACGGCGAGTTGTTCCGGCGTCATCGTGTCTTCTTCTTCGACAGCCTGCAGAAGTGGGACAAATCATTGATGAATGCAATCATGGTCATTGAACCCTGATTCCATTGCGGGGCCGGAAGGATTTTCATCTTCAAACTTCATAAAATTTTACTCTCAAGTCTCCCACATATTTCGATATATAATTCACCCTGTTCGGACATATAAAACTGATTCTAGAGGTTGATAATAGCTCAACTTCCACAAAAAAATGTAATTTTTGTACAGTTTTCAATGCAATTCATATATCAGATGCCATGTAAACTCCAAATCTGTTATAATTGTTACAATGAATTAATTCTGGATTATTTCTTTGTTATTAGTTTAATTCATACACTTTAATATAAATTCTTCAAAAACAAAACCAAAATCAATTGAAAACAATAAAATACATAAGAATGAAAACAATGAAATACAAAGAAATAAGGAAATATCCTCATTCTCAATAATAATTTATGCAAATTAGTGATATATTTCATCACCATAAAACAGTAGATATGATAATTACATCATTTGTGAGTAGTTTTACAGAAATCCTGAAGAAATCCTATAATTTCCTGATATTTTAGATAAAAATCCCAATTTTCCCCCCAACTTTTGTTTTGCAAACTTAATTTTGTGTAAGCTTCATTATCTTCTCATGTATTTCCTAGTTTTTTTTCCACAGCCTACCTTTAAAGAGTACCAGTTTGCTTTGCACATGATTAAATTTGTCATGACATTTTTTATTGGTAATGATAGAGGAATATATGGCTTATACATAGCTCGACACCAGCACTTGCCCGCTTGCCCGGGGCAAGTAAAATTTCATGTCGGGCAAGTAAAAACTCAAAATGTTTAAATTTACTTGCCTAGGGACAGTGATTTCCGCGATAACGGAAAACGGACGGAATTTCCGGAAATCACAACTTGAAACGGAAAATGAGTTTTCAAACGGAAAATCACGGAAAACCTCTTTTTTCTCCAAATTTTTACTTTTTGAAAGGAAAAAAATACGAAACTCAGAACAAAAATTAGAAAAAGTTGACACAAAAGCACTGAAACAGTGAGAAATATTTGTTTCAAGTTTTACGTAAACAGAATTGTCATTTTTTTTTCAAGTATACAAAGTCTATGGCAAAACGGAATTTCCATTTTTCAGACAAGCTGAAATGGAATTCCAGATTTTTGGAAACGGAAAACGCCTTTTCTGGAAACGGAAAATCACTGTCCCTACCTGCCCAATCGGGCAAGTAATATTTTGATCCCCTCAAATGAAAAAAACAAAAAAAATGTTCAAAGTCTTGAAAAAAGTGAACAAAATATGTGTGAAATTGTTTGTTCAGCTATTAATTGCATCATTTTTTCACTATGTACTTTCAGAAATCACACCTTTTGCAACCCCCAGAATTAAAATTGCACCTTCAATGCCATAAAAAGTTCTTCGTGGAGAAATCATTTTTAATGTTTATATCATTGTTTATTTTTGGGCAAGTAAATTTTTCATTCGGGCAAGTAAACATCTGAAAGTGATAATTTCACTTGCCCAAAGGGTGAGCAGAAAAAAAGTTAGTGTGGAGCCCTGGCTTATACGTCAAATGGTAGTAGAGCAATGTAATCACACTTGATTTAAAGTTTGGCCTGCTGTTCTGAAGTTACTGTGATAACGAGAACTGGTAATGGACAGACAGACGGACACACGGATGCAAGGACACCCCAAAGACATGATGCCTTCACAACTCTTGCGGAAACTTTAAGATATTTTCCATGGCCACTTTATAGAACTATACTGTATCAACGCATGAATATTTTGCGTGGTTTTATTTCGGGCTGAGATTTCGCGACTTACTGAATCGATTAGTTCACTTACCTTGAATATTTATGATAAAAGTGAATGTCATATAAAGTATAACGTGAGTACAAATATGTACACTCGCGATAGTTTCCGTCCTTGAAAAAATCGCGATGAAAGTATATGGCCGGCGAATTAAGTATGGCGTATGCAGTATATCAAGTAACATATACAAAAGTGATCAACTAGAGTGAATTTTGTTTTTGACTGATATTAGAGGTAAAATGAGGAGTGTCGTATGGGATGCAGAGATGTCCTGTATGACACACAACTATTTTCATTCTATTTCATAGAGAAATGATAAATTACTCTCAATCCCCAATTATTATAATCGCCTTCAATTAATACTATAACTTGATTGTTAAATTGGACAGCAGATTGAAAAATGTTGTGACAATTTCCAATCTTTTTTCATACGGAATGGCGTAAAAGCCGTTTATGAATTTGGTAAACAGGGCCAACAATAAAGACTCAGATTATGCAAATGATAAATGTGGAAGTTTGTAAAAAGATTGAAAATTTTCTCTCACCTTGTTGTACACTTTTGCTAGACCTAACATCTCCTTGACTGTGGATTCGTTCAGTTTACAGTGATCGTTGTAATCGTGTAACGTTAGACCGTCCATCCAGCTCTTTTTGTGTAGATTTAACAGCATCTGGAAATCAAACATAAAATGATTCGAAAATATAATCATACAGTGTAACTTTGTAATTCTGACATCTGAATCTATTTTCATGCAAACTTATGTGTACATTATGCAATCGAGGGCCGAGATCTGAAAGGAGGGGGGGGGGGATAAAAGTAACAGAGACAATGCAAAGTGTAGCATCCCCTCGCTATGACCTCTGATCTTTGGTCAACATACTCAAAGTTCAAACTTTGGCTATATCTTCATACCATTAACCCTCTAACCACATTTCATCAAAAAACTGTCTCACAATACTACAGTTATCGAATGGAAACCATATTTTCACATACATACATATCTTCACATAAGCTATAACTTTTGACATACATAATCCAAAATCAAACATAGGCTGTAGTTTGATACTACGTAATTTCATACCAAATTTTGTTTTTTGCTGTCTAATATTATTAAAGCTATCAAATGGAAATCACATTATCAGGTAAATAATTATCTTTTTACACATATGTAATGAGCTATGACCTTTGAACTTTGACGTAAATACTCTGAAATTAAACTTAGGCGGTATTTTGATACCATGTACCTTTATACCACATTTCATTAAAATCCATTAATCATTACTAAAATTATGGAATAGAAACCTCTTCACTAGCTATTTTAGCATTTAATGAGCTATGACCTTTGAAGTGAAATCTACCTCTGACTTTGTCAGGTGAGGGGATAAAAATTTGGTTTGAAATAGCCCAGTTAAAACAGGGTTAAACAATTCAAATCTTTAGCAGGAGATCACATCTAACATTACAAGGTAAAAATGACATAAGACAGTATAGACTTACCTTCTGTTCGAGTTCATTCTTCCTGTAGTTGATGGCTATTGAGTAGTAATGCCTATTGAGACCATGAATTAAGGCCTGGATCGATGGCTTCTGTAGATGGCCCAGGTTGGACGTGGTCTGCCTGGGTTCCTGGCCTAGGACCATCATGTTGGGGTTTATCAACCTGAATGCATCGATGACCACCTGCAATTTCAAATGGAAAATAATTTTAGTTAACCATTTTCGTGCCACCCTCGAGTCCCCACTGTGACACAATAATTTAGTATAACATATTTTTGAGAGAAAAACAGAAATGACAAAGTAACAGAAATACCCATGCATTTGCCATTGCTGTCCCAAAACTGTGGAATAGGTTGCCACTTCAAAGCTCTCCATCCAGTTAAAATCATATTTGTTCAGTTAAGATGATATACCTGCATTTCCTTTTTTTTGGGGGGGGGGTGTATAATTAAGTAAAAAGGAGTTCTGAACCACATAGTGCTGTCGTCGAGTAGAAATTTCTCTCTTGACATGTCGGATCAAATATTTACACGACAGACACAGCTGTCGAAAGAACAATGGCCAGATAAATTGCAACATACTGCTGGGGATGATTAGCCTGCCAGGGGGCCCCAATGATGATTGACATTGCTATTGAAAGCAGCTTGTGGAATGTTGAACTTTGGGCTTTCAGTTACCTGGCTCACTGCATGCCAGGGCTGTCAAGCTCATCTTAACCACATCGTTAATACCCCAGAAACCAAGATTCTTAGGTGTACATTACACTCAGAACAATGGTTCTCAGTTTCCATAACCTTCTGCAAGCATGGGGAAAAAAATGCTTGTGAAGTGACTGCCTACAAAGATGACATTGTTAAGTCCTGATTTATTACTTTGATAAAGGGTTGATACCCAGTGTGTTGTTGTCGGTACAATGGAATCTCTGTCGACATATCGTCTTTCAGTCAAAATACTGTTATCTCGACAAGCTTTTCGACAGAAGGCATGTCGACGACAGCATTAGAACCAGCACACCTGAATATATTTTGCATAGAAGTTGCCCTATATAAATCTATGTTCATTGTTGTTTAATATTATAAATGAAAATTTCTTTTGTCAAATTAATTGGGGGGGGGGGACCGGAAACAAAACAATGTTGCCACCTGCCAATAGTTACCCCCCACCCCCCCCCAATAATTGGCCCCCTCAGAACATGCCCTAAAGAGTATTATCCAAACTTTCGAACTTTTCCTTGACACTTTGTATGGTCCTAAGGTCACGAAGCCAACTGCCCACACACTCCTGACAGCGCCTCAAAGTCTCTGTTGTGTTGATATCGACGCCCGACAACCAGCAGCCGAACCCCGGATGGGAGTGGTACCACCCAACCACCATCTCTGGGCGGCCGGTCTGTTTCAGCATGTCTAACATCTTGGCCTGGAACACAGGGTCAACGGCCTCTACACTAACACCCTGTCATAAAGAGAAGAGAAATTGATAAATGAATTAACTACATACTAGTCAAAAACATATTGGAATCTACAGTGTACAATAGAAGCAAATATGCATATTCAGGAAAACTGCTAATCCAGTTGAAGCTCTCCGCAGGACTTTTAATTTCAAGTGAATTCCTGCCACTCCTGTAACAAAGACAAAACCGGATTTAAAAATTTGGATTACTACTACTACTTAATACATAATGTGGACAACACAGTCAAAAGGTAAATGTGTTCCTGCTTAAATACTGATTAAAACTGTATCATTTGAAGTACAAACTTCACATTATTATGGTGTAGTACTTCGGGCATTAAGTTTATAAACATAATAAAACCATCATGAAAATGTTCACAAGGGTTTGTTGTTGTTGTTGAATACGTTTACAAAATATTACATCAATCTCCTCCTACCTATCTCCAGAGCTTGATCTCTGTCTACACACCTACATGTATAAAACGTTCAATGTCAAATAAAAGTTTACTAACCATTCCACGAAGTTCTTTATCAATCGATGGCAAACATTTTAATATTTCAGGTGCCAAATTTTGGAATAATCTCCCACTCAAAATTAGAGAACACCCAACACTTCACGTTTTCATAAAGCATGTTAAGCATGTTTTCACTGCAATTTTTGTTATTAATTCTATGGTACATTTGTGTATAGCGCACATAAATACTCCTCCTCCTCAACCTTCTCCTTCTCCTTCTTGTAAATTATTAAAAATAAATGTTAGGATACTCGTCATGACAAAAACTTACCGTTCCTGACTGTGGCATGGCAAATACATCTATCACTCTCACGGTGTAGTCATCCACGAATTCCCCCAACATCAAACCCATGACTTCCATTGGTACACCAGCTCTTCCATGTTTCAACATCTAAAACAAAATATCATATAGTAATGTTGCATTTTCATTTCATGAATGTGAAGCATTTGCATGTATAATATGTAAAAAAATAAGTCAAATAAATACCTCTTCTTATGTGTGTCAGTTACACTTTCACACCAATAATTATAATACTTTGTGCACTTCACAATGAAAAAAACCCACTTGAACAACTGGAACAACAAAAATCACAAGAAGTCAATAAAGACATTTAATCCTAGTATAAAGTACACAACATAGTTACAAAGTAACAAAAGTCCTTGCAACTGTAGTTATGAAATGTGAAAGCATGAAAGCACTGCTATTTATAAGCATATTTTCTAGATCAAAAGTAAGAAATGAAACAAATTACTATTAGTTTTTTTTATTGTTCTTTATCATTTAGTTTACATTTATTACTTCTGATCTTTTAATTTTCAAGGGTAAGGAGGGAAAGAAAAATCAAGGACTTACCTTCAAAAGTGCTAAAGAGGAGATGTAGACTTGCTCTGCTGTATCAACCACAGGGGCATCGCTGGGTGTGGTTCCCTGACCCAGCCCTGGCATACCACCACCTAATCTCAGCAATCTGTCCATTCTTGAAGTAGAGGATATCACACACTGTCAAATTGTGAATACAGCTGCAGATCAAGACAAAATAAAGTTTATGAATCAATGGTTACAGATAATTTGATGGATAAAATCATCTACATTTGAAATATTCTGGATTTGACAGAAAAATTCATTGCTCAAACAGAGTCAGGTTCTGAGATAATGTATGGATGATGTCCACACAACCACTAACAAATGTATAAACTAGTCAGATGGGAAATAAACAGAACAGAGGTAATTTAGCAATTTACACATAGCCCCTGCAATTTACTTTTTTTTGGTGACATCTAAAGGCACAACTTTCAATCTTAGAATGTGATTATGACTATCTATGAGGGCAACTTAAGCCAAAAGCAGCTTGTTTGTCAGAGACTCCAACCCTAAACACCTCTCAAGCGGGAGATTCTCCCGCCGCGACCCGAGTCCTAGTAAACAGGAGACTCTGATTCAATGTGTGCGTAGGCCACATTTCCAGCCCAAAGCACAAAGTTCCTTGTGGCCGGAGACCATTTTTAGGGTTTTAGAAGCTCTCTGGTGCTATCTTAGGCTTAGTTTTGAACATATGACGACACTAAATGAGGTCAAATCCACTGATTCAGATTCACTTCTTTTCAAAAAGGTGGTTAGTCGGGAGAAATGAGAAACACAGCTGGGGCGGGAGAGATTAAAACTCGAGCGGGAGGGCGGGAGATTTTGTGAAAATGGACTCAAAGCCGGAGATCTCCTGCTGAAAATGGGAGAGTTGGAGTCTCTGGTTTGTTAATGATTGAGGGTGTGCTTCAGTGGAGGTTATGTGGTAAGGTAAGTGACTAAGTGTTAGTGTTGAAGACATAAATGGACTTACATGTAATTTTTTTTTTTAGCTTTTTATCAAAAAAACAACAAAAATGTTTTGAATCTACAAATCATGTCAAGCAGTTGAATTGTGGGCCACTTATGTAGACCCACAGCATCAGGCAATCATCACAAATATGATAAAATCACAATTAAGGCCGAAGAAAGTTGAGTTCATGGTTCTCGTCAGCGCCCGCATCAAATTTTGCTCCCACGCCAAAAAAGTTAAACGCTCAATGCTGATGAAATTCCCGCGTCAAAAGGTCCCAATCTGAAATTCCCGTCTCAAAAAGTCATCTGTCTCTCTTATCGGATGCAGCGCATTAGCCATGTGACGAGTCTCTGAGACTGTTCATTAGCCAACCGATGATTTCATTAAGACATTATGACCATTTAAATTGTTTTACATGTGTTTGATTTCATGTTGATCGTCCCCGCCCGCTTCCTTTTTTCCGCCCGCCTCCTTATATTTGATATTTGATATATTTTCTTTTTATTCAGAAAACAACACAGAATACTTACCATAATATGCATCTTTTCCACCTTTTCTTCAAATACACTGTTCAAATATTCTTGTACAAACATACTAAGACTCTAGAAAAAATTGTATTGAAATATAGAGTGGTTGATATGATCGGCGATATGCTGAAGTGAAGCTGCGCTAAAAAGTGATGCGATGATGCATGCGCTGCGCATGCATATACTATTTGTACACGCGGCAGCCATCTTGGGAAAAATATCAAATATCAAATAACATGGTACACCCTCCTCCTCTTTTCCAAAAAATCCAGACGATCAACATGTAATCAATTTTACATGGCCTTATAAAAACCAATAAAAAATGAACTTATGAAATGTGAAAGGTTGTAATCAACCTTTGTATGAACACAACTATTTTAGTTTGTATAAGTATGAAAGATGAATCTTGATCAAAATTCCTAATATGCCCCGTGACAGCATGAAATCAGAGTCAGATGAAAGATGAAAGTTGAACAAACCCGGCCTCGTCAAAATCTCAGCATTGGCTGACTAAAATCAACTTTAATCGGCCTAAAAAGGTACAGTCGTGTGTGTTAAAACATCAACTGAAATTACAATTTACAGTGTGGACATTTTTTTTTAATATTTTTTTTGTATAAGAATCGTACACGGAGTCAAACCACCACTCCAGTGAGTAACCGAACGTGATTGTGGACA
>JZLH01S0158299.1:49604-65782 GCA_001188425.1 Eucidaris tribuloides
TATTGTATTTCACTTACACGTAAAATATGGTATGGGACTACACAAATATACATGACACAGCAACATTCATTGTAAATTATCCAAAAATAATAACATCGTTTTTCATAGCTTACACACAAGAAATAAACAACAAACTGAGCAGGTACATTCATATACATTGCTTCTTTTAGTTACCACCGGAAAATTGCCAAATACTGATGTTAACAATTGCAAAATCACATATTTAAAAGTATGTTATTCCTTACTTACCCCAGCGGAACACGCGAAGTCACGATTTTTTCGCTGGGATCCAATTGGTACATAGATAGTACAGTGGGATTTTCTTTACTTTTTGCCGAGTAGTGAAGAAATTCGCTGCAGGCGCAGCGAATTTGAGAACAAGACCCTTGAATTGTTTTGACAAAAGAGGGAGTACTGTCGAGATTATTTTTATTTGTATTTGTATTTGTATTTTTATTTTTATTTATTTATTTTTTTATTTTATTTTATTATTTTTTATTATTTTTATTTTTTTTCATTTTTTTTATTTTTTTTATTTTTTTTATTTTTTATTTTTTATTATTTTTTTTTTTTTTTAGGGGGGGGGGTAACTGATGTTATTACCGTAAATTATGTGTTTCTGAGATATGGGTTTCAATTTTACTGACTATAAACGTCATCAGATTATATAGTAACCGATTTTATAAGCAGGCACAGTGCCTGTTGTAATATTTATCTTTATGTTCATCTCCATCTCCTGTATTACATTTTATTTTACTTTGTTAGACAGCACATTATTTTTTTTTTCTTTCTTGCCAATTTTTACCGTGAACACAATTATTTACATGCACTCGCATACCCCAGGAGGGTGGTTGAGTTCACTAAACTAAACAACTATAGTTGTATAGTTGTAACCTATAGTATCCTAAAATCCAGGCTGCCGTAAATGTTGTCAAAATCCGGTTCTCCCGCGATGCTTTACGGGTGGGGCTGTTACATGCCTGAAAAAAGGCAGAAAAATTTAATATTAACCTCTTCGGTACCACGCGGAGGCATAATCTAACAGAAAGTGCGTATGGTGTACAAGATGATTAATGGTTTGGTTGAAATCACATTACGTTATGATATCCAATTTGATAACAGACGAACAAGCGGCAAGGATCATAAATTTAACTTTAATTGTTGAATTAGGGCAGAAGTCTTCCAGGACCCCATTCTGTTTTTGTATCAACCGTGAATTGCAGATGATGTTGTGAACTTTCTATCGTTGGATGGATTCATTCAGAAACAGAATATATACATAACCTGTCCTGCATGAATTTCAGGTTAGCTTGACATGTGCGTGAACTTGCATTTTACTTACTAAATGATACAGATACAGATATTCCTTGCCATAATATACAGCATGGGAGGCGTGTATCAAAAATAGTAGACACTCGCTCAGAAAAAATTTATTAGCGGTGACAAATATTTGCATGATCTAGAGATTTATTTTTTGATATGAATATTTTAGCGCTTGACCTAAGGCTATCGATGAGCACTATTGGTAGCTGAAAGTATTTGCACGCATGAGTGAAGGCACAGGCCACTTTTGTCCAATAGGCCAAAAATGGGCATTTGCGGGCACAGAATTGTTGTTCTTATAGTCAATGTTTAATGCCTCAAGCAGACGCGGTGCTGCAGAGCTCTCACTTGATGGTGCAGCACGGATTGAAATCCTCGGGCATGCAGAGAAGATGTAATATACCAAATTTTGTGGGGGCAAAAAGACAAAAAATGAAGGGCAATGATTCAGAGTACCCCTAAAAAAGGAGTAAAATGTTATGTTTGCAAGATGAACTGGTGAACTGAAGAAAAATGCATGGGCATTTTCTTGCTTTTGAAGGGGTAGGGTGGGTTGTATCTGAATGCATTGGCTTGCATTTTGGCTACATTCTAAATCCTGCAGGCATGCTCAGAGAAGAGCTTATATGCAATTGCTGTGAGCAAGAAAGACAAAAAAAGCAATAATTCAGATACAATTACGCAACGCCCCAACACCCTGAAAAGAAGAAAATGCTTTTTTTTTAATTCAGCAGTTCATCTTGGCAACATGAATTCTCTTCTTTTTATGGGGGTATAATCTGAATCAGTGGCTTCATTTTTAGTCTTTTTTGTCACAAAATTGATATTACTCTTCTCTGAGGATGCTGAGGTATTCAAATCCTGTGGCACATCAGTTGAGAGGCTTCTGCAGGCACCGGTCTGTGAGGCATTAAAAATTTGATTATAAGAAGCAGCAATTCTGGTGCGGCGAAATGCATTTTTGGCGGCGTTGGCAGGGCAAAAAGGCGGGTTGTGCTCACTGCATGCGTGAAATACTTTCAATACAACAGTGTCATCAGATATCCGCTTAGGTCGGCAAGGTAAAATATTCATATCAAGCAAATAATCCAAAATCAGCAGAAAACAATTTTTAATAATTTTTTTTCTAGTGTCTACTTTTTTTTTTGATAGGCACGCTTTGTATATTTTATCCCGCCGTTTATCCATTTATTTTTTCCTTTATTTCTCCCATTTATTGAGTGATTAGTTAATTTATTTATTAATTCATTCTGATTTATTTATTTATTTATTTATTTATTTATTTATTTATTTATTTATTTATTTATATATTTATTTATTCCTACTTATTGATTGATTGATTGATTGATTGATTGATTGATTGATTGATTGATTGATTGATTGATTGATTGATTGATTGATTGATTGACTTGATTGATTGATTGATTGATTGATTGATTGATTGATTGATTGAACTTGAACGCATTTTGTTTGTCATGCGACTGGAGTGCGCAAAGAATGTTCAAGAGAGAAATACTGGTTTTCAATGGATTTAAGTAAACTTATGAAAGAAAAAACACAAAACAACACAATTATTTTCTAACGTGAGCAACAGTGACATTAGACCGATGAAATCTGTCTCCTTATGATATTCGGGAACTTCTCATTCTAACAATATTGGCATCATCAGTCAGCCCAGGAGGGGGCTGACTGATGATGCCAATATTGTTAAAATGAGAAGTCCCCGAATATAAAGGAGACAGATTCTAGGATACAGTAAATTGTTACATGCGCGGGCTCCGACTTTGGATTAATTTGTGGGATATGCCACTCCCTTTATCTGAAAAAAAAATGATTACAGCAAGACGGCTATGCTGATTGCTTGTTAACTTGTTAACTGTTACTCATCATGTAATTCGGGAAACCCTGATTCCGTGATCCGTGAAACAAACAAACAAACAAACACACACACACGCACACACACACACACACACACACACACACACACACACACACACACACACACACACACACACACACACACACACACACACACACACACACACACACACACACACACACACACACACACACACACACACAGACACACACACACACACACTATGCACTCCCCCCCCCCCCCCCCCCCGCTCCGGAGAACTTGTCTCGGACCTTGTCTGTTGATGTTGATGATGATAATAATCATCCGTACCGCATCACGACACTGAATGTTTAATTTGGTGATAGCAATCCAAGAATATGTACTCATTATCTATTCATTCTATAGGCTAACATTGTGAAGCTTCAATTTAAAAAATGTCAAACTTTAATATCTGAGCTACATAGTAGTGTTCAAATGGACAAATAAACACCCTAGAATACAAAAGTTTGGAAAGTTATGCTGCCAATGGCAAGGTATGAATGAATAAACAATTAATACTCGGGGTGAGTAAAAAATAGCCAAGATCTACACACAGTAAGTCTCAGGGAGGAAATGGGGAGGTGAATCCGGTCAACTTACGATTTTCATTTTTTTTTTAAGCACTAAATTTTCATTTTGAAATACAATTTTTTCAGGGCTTCATTTTTAGATTTTATCAAAGACACTCTGAGTGTGGAGGATTATGTAGCTCACATTTTTTAACTGTGGTAAATGTTAGCCATTGGCTTTAAGTAAATAAAGAGGTTTGTTTTCCCCGAGTCCCTTTTGTTTTCTTGCTCCCCCTCCTCCTCCTCCCAAGGTGAACAGATTTCAAAATATGAAATGCGGGACAAAGCGCAATGCAAGGGAGCGGATCGACCTGGGGGTGGGAGGGGAATCCCCCTCCCACTATGAAGAAGTTTTTTGGATGTGGGTCCAAAACATGCTTTTAACATGTTTAAAGTAATATTTAGCCATTTCAATGCACTGCAAGAGTGCACAAGTTACTCTTCATCTTCATTTTAAAAAAAGCAAACAAATTTTATGAAAATTCTTCACTTTTTTTTTTATAAATTTTGTGCAGTATTCTGAAATACGGGACAAACAGGTGTTGGGTTGGTCGGGACGCTGGGACAAAAGAACAAAATACGGGACGTATAATCACCCTGCAGGCTCATCCTCCTCCTTTTCCTCTTCCTCCTTCTCCTCTTCATTCTCCTTCTCCTCCTCCTCCGCCTCCTCCTTCTCCTTCTCTTCCTCCTCATTCTCCTTCTCTTCCTACTCCTCATTCTTTAAGTAAATACAGAGCTTTCATTTCCCCGCTGTTTCACCCTCCTCCCCCTCCTCCTTCTTCTTCTCCTCCTCCTCTTCCACGGTATACATTTCTTCTGCACGAATATGTGCAAACATTTGAAATACAATGTAAACACAACAAAAAAGTAATTACCCCCCCTTTTCAGAATACCATAACTTTTTAAATAAACAGTTTTTAGCAAAATAATTTGGCAAGGGTTTTTCTGCACTGATTGAATAACTTCTGTGTGAAAATGTGATTGATCCGTCAAGTCATGCATGAGTGAGCACGTATAAAAGGCAAAAATGTCACTTTTCAAAAGTCACAAGGGTCATTTTGAGGGATTTGTGATGCAGGATTTTGACAAATTTTGTTTTTCGTGAATAATTAAGCGCTATTCATGTTAATCATTTATCGTTTGACCCCTTCACACGTCCCCCGGCAATTTTAGCACATTTTAGGCTTAGGCTTAGTTCAATTTAAAAATGTCCATCTTTCTCAATTTTGAAATTGTAAAATTCATTAAGTTATTGAAAAAATTGAAATCCAGTTTTTTTCAGCAAAATGTATCATTACATGTTGTACAGACATATAGCCATGTCATGTAGCACACGTTATGGGCAAAGCATAAAATGTCATTATTTACCATTATTTTGGCATAAGAGGTGACTCCCGTGACTTTTGAAAAGTGACTTTTTTTTTACTTTAATGCATGCTCACTCATGAATGGCTTGACGGATCAATAATATTTTCACAAAGATGTTAGTCAATAAATGTAGGAATACTCCTGCCAAATCATTTTGCTAAAACTTATTCCGTTAAAAAGTTATTGTAGTTTGAAAAGGGAGCTAGTTACTTTTGTGTGTGTGTGTGTAGATTGATAATTGACCAATAGCCTGAATTCAATATGACTAAATGGATTTGATCATTTGTACGTTCCACTGAGTCATATTTGAATAACTTTAATTAGAAAAGTGTACAAATGAACGGGAAACATGCAATTTCTGGACCACTACCATCTTTGAACAATACTTCTTGGGCCCGTTGCATAAAACTTTAACCGGAGAAATTTCTCTGGTTAAATACGAAAACTCCGATTAGTGTAATTTTACCATACATTTTCCCCTAGGAAAACAAAAACTCCGGTTAAAATAACCGGAGTATTTCTTCGGTTAAAGTTTTATGCAACGGGCCCCTGGTGCGCGTAGCTTTACACTGCCCGGAAAGCAGCCCAAAGGAGCCCAATGGCATTTTTGTGCTTTTCAATCTCCCAATCACGTACTTATTCATAACGTAGTAAGCCTATAGAGACCACCCTATTCACAATCACTGATTCATACAAATGAATGAATACATTAGACCTACACTGCATGAAAAGAAAAGAAGAAAAAAAAAGGAGGAAAGAAATCTCAAATACGCCTTGCCGAATAAGAAAACACAAGTTTTCCGCAAGGTTGCGTACTATGGTGGCAGACGCTGTAAATATTGCTATTGGGGTGTAATGCGTATGGTGCGGGTCAAGTAAGGCTTTGTGTGTAAAGTATGATACATTTTGTTGTACGAAAATAGGTGAAACGGTCCAGTGGTTTTTCTCAAATGTAAATTTTCCTTGACACCGAGGGGAACCAGTCAAAAGAAGGACGAGGAATACTTGAAAAAGGTAAACAGAATCAGGAACTCGCGCGACCCATATACAGATTTCAACTTGGGGATAAGCACGGCGTCTAATAGGTATTTTGTGACTGTCCGAGATTGTACTTTCAGTTGCGTTTTTTTCGGTGGATTCCAGCAATCAATGTTAATACCGTATGCTTTTGAAACTGCATTGACATCACAACACATATCATCCCAGTTATAGCTTTGAAAGGTAAGTAAACTTTTTATTTAAAAATGCAGCTACACATGCAAATATGTACGATTACTGTAATTCATCGCTCATGTATTGGGGTGCCGTAAGAGTTTATGAACTGAATTCATTCACAATTTCAATACTAAGCCGATCTACACGTATATCTGTCAAAAACGTTTGAACAAAAATAGAAGTGTCTTTATTGTATGCTACATGTATATATCCGCTTTCAATCTGCGTCGCCCACAAAATGACAGTAGGCGCCTACGAATATACCAACAGAAACTTAATAGTACTACACACGAATGGAAATATCTTCATCCTGAAACAGTTGTCTACACTGATATTAACATGTGCCGTCACGTTCTAGGTTAATCTCATGGGTGCAAATCCACGCAGAAATGTTATTCATTTGGGGGGGGGGGGTATGGACAACCTATCGTTGTGTCCCCCCTCCCCCCACAATGAATAGCATTCCTGCGTGGATTTGCGCCCATGGTTAATCTGAAGTATACTTTTCCTTCATTCTATCACAATAAACACGCACTGGAAAGATACACACAAGACAGAACCAGATCAGCAGCACCACATCGACTGACACAACACCTGCGTTGGTGTCGCGCAGACGCACACCACATGCTAACACATATCCAGATCATCCGCGCGCACGCGCGCGCGCGCACACGCACGCACGCACGCACGGCACGTACCCACACAAATGTATATATATGAAAAATGTGATAGTAGGCCTACATCATATATCATAATTATATATATTATCTATTTATAGGTAATTGTGATGTTATATCGACATAAATACATTACACGCAAAACAAACATTTTGATTTCCAAGCTATATGAGTAAAATTTAAAAAAATCGTGAGGCAGTGTATGAATTTTTCACTAAAAATGTGATAATGAACTTTAAAAAAATCATCAAGTTCTTCTTCGTCGTCGCCTTCTTCTTCTTCTTCTTCTTCTTCTTCTTCTTCTTCTTCTTCTTCTTCTTCTTCTTCTTCTTCTCCTTCTTCTTCTTTCTTCCTTCCTTCTTCTTTCAGATGAGCGACCACAATTAGTTATTCCACTACTTTGGCAGGGAGGTTGACATTGTGCATTGCAGTTTTTTTATTTTCCCTTATTTATATTTTGTTTGATATGTAACGTATGCTCTCAAAGTATAAAAAAAAGGCTTGAAGGAATAGAAATGAGCAATAAAACCTATACATTAAATTACAACAAACAACTAAAACAAAAACATTTCATAGATTCTGACATAGGAACATTCGCTTGAGCGTCATGCTATTTTATGATATTATGATACCAGTAAAGACTTTCACAAATTATAAACCATAATTGGACTCAGCAAAGCACTCTTTTTCGAAATATGGTTCATTCAGTCATGTTTTCTCATTTTGCTGCACAATACCGTCTATAATACATTCATTTGAACTATTTTATGTTCTGGATAATAACATATATTGATAGCCGTCTTAAAATTGTTAATGCCATCAAGACCAATATTTACAATGTATTGTTATATTTACATGATGAATTTATGATATTGAAAAAAATTTCCAATTTATCAATACTCGTATAAGTGAATTCTCTATCGCAATTCCTTATATTCATTATATTACCAGAAATATCTTCATAAGTCACAAAAATTTAACCTGAGTTAATTTTATAAATTGTAATGTTTCGCTCGTAGCTGTTATTTTCATGTTATATTTTAGTAACTATTTTTATTCCATTTTGTATGTATAATTATTTTACTTTACATTGTTTTTATGTAAACTTAACGCCTTTCAGCTATCTGGCTGCTTTTTGTGTCAATAAAACCAATTCAATTCAATTCAATTAAAACTGATATATTTTAATCAATTCCAGAATTTTTAAATTCTATCTTTCCACGTCATGTTTCTAAAAATCTATGATTAATGACCAAGGCAGACGGGCGGGGTTTTACTAAATACGACATGAAAGTATAGGACCTCAAAATGACAAACGGGAATATTGTTTAGATCGCGGAAGTATAATAGCTCCATGGTATAACTACATGTAAACATGTGGCGTCTGCAAACTAGAATGATCAAATTGTAAAGATCTCCAGCGTCAATATTGAATGCATATAGACCTATGTCAAGATCGTGTCTGGAACATGTTTACTTTTCTGTATTCTTACTTGTCCGATGTACGTAAGTCTGATTGTGTTGATGTGTATAGGGTACACGGCAGATTGGTGTATGCATGGAAACCATTATGGGGAACGCCTATATATTCTGTGATTTTTTTGTTTGTATAAAGAGATGATCTGAGAAATTTGTCGTTGTTGCTTGTTAGAAATCATACGCATACACACATAATACATTCACATACATACACATAATACACATACATACATACATACATACATACATACATACATACATACATACATACATACACACACATACATACATACATACATACATACATACATACATACATACAAACATACATACATACATGCATACATACATAGCCCTTCCGCCGAAAGCTCAAGGCAACCCCAGTAACATGTTTCCGAGAACACTAGGTATATACGCATATAAACAGTACATACATACACACACACACACACACACACACACACACACACACACACACACACACACACACACACACACACACACACACACACACACACACACACACACACACACACACACACACACACACACACACACACACACACACACACACACACACACACACACACACACACACACATACTGTACATACATACATACGTACATACATATATACTAGTATACATACATGTACGTACATACATACATACATACATACATTAAAGACGTATAACATAATACGATCATTTACGGATACAAATACGCATCAATGGCGTGCACACAATTTATTGCAATGGTTATTTTTATCTTTTAGATTTCAAATCTCATCTCAGATGATAAACTCATAATTATGTATGCTTACAGTCTGTTGGATATTATTTTTCTCCGGTATCATAGATACCACATATGGGGTAGAAATCGACACAAACGTGTTATTTTGATACTGAAACAATTACGTGAAGCGTATGTATAGAGTATCATAGCTTTAACATCAAGAAGTGTTGAAAATAACACCATGCGCCAAAATTTTGACATAGCATAATTGATGTTATGTCATTTTAGAGTAAGTGGATTAATAATCTTTAGTTTTATGAGCGAGGGGAGACTTTGCTCTCTCAATTTGAATTCTAGTTCTCACTTTTTTAAAAAAAACTTTCTGGATCAGGCCATGAAGTTATTTTGCCCCCGCCCCCCCCCCCCCAAAAAAAATGGCACAAACCCCCTCTTTTTGTCTTTGTAAAGACTATTTTTGGGTTTGTAAGAGGAAAGTTGGGTAATAAAAACTAAGTATAATCCAACTTCCTTTCATTGAACGTAGACATGAAGACATTTTTCCTGGCTTCAGGTTTTCGTCTCCCTAGGATAAGGGAAAAATGTCTTAGAACTGGCCATTCAGGTATTTTATCCTCCTTCCCATATTAACGTGCATGCATGGTCTACATCTTTTCTTTTTAAAGCCAAATTTTCACTGGTACCAGAACACTCCCTGATATTAAAGGGACGCGCCGCTCGTAATCCATGTACGTTTATTTACCTTACGCTTGCTCCTATTGCAAGGCAGTGCGTAACACTGAACTCTACGCTAAGTAGTGGAGCTGCGAACAGAATTGCCGATGAGGGTCAGTTGGGGTTAGTTCGCCTTTTTTCGGGTGAATACGTGCTGCTTAGGGAATTGCACACAATTCGTGCGCGCTCGCTTTCCGAAAGTACGGGCATTCCCGAATATTACCCGAGTCGGGCCAGGTCCAAACGCCCACGACTTGCGACTTTACGGTCCCGAAATGAAGTCATTTTCCGGCTTTACATTTAGCTTTGCCTGAAAAAATGATTTGTCCATGCTGGCATACAATTCGATATTTGCTCCAAATGGATACCAGTGAGTAGACCGCCAATTAATGAACTGCAGCATGCAATAAAAAGACATCTTTTCGGAACTGTGCTAAGTAATAATTAAGAAAAGATTATTGTGTTTGTACCCTCTGCATGTACTTAATTCATTTGCAGTATTGAGCGTATTCACTTATAATCATGCACATTGTGTGGTCTTGTTATTTCACCTTGTAACGAAATCAATTTCTCTCATCTACAAAATGCTGAGTCAATCTTGTATACTATTTTCCCCTATACCGATATAGGCCTACACATGTTTAATAATGTCATATACTTTCTTAATTCTTTCAAGAATTAGTTTGCACACCTTCTCATTAAGTCGCTTCAACACCATTGCCACCTATTTGACATGCGATGCTATTCAATAAGAGGTGTACATAAGGATTTTCTACAGTAAGAGGACTGGTGTACATAACTAGAAACATCTTTCCGGAACTTTGCTAAGTAATAATTAAAGTGATAGACTAACATTGTGGAGCTTCAATTAAAAAAAATTGTTAAATTTTGATATCTGAACTACATAGTAGTGTTCATATGGACAAATAAACACCCTAGAATATAAAAAGTTTGGAAAGTTACACTGTCAATGGCAAGTTATGCATGAATATACAATTAAAACTCGGGGCGAGTTTAAATATCCTGGGTGTACACACAGTAAGTCTATGGGAGAAAATGGGAAGGTGAATCCGATCAACTTACGATTTTCACTTTTTTAAAGCACTAAATAATCATTTTGAAATACAATTTTTTTTGCATGGGGAATCATGTAGCTCAGATTTTTCTAACTATGTGTTTCGTACCCTCTGTTGTTTATTTATTTGCAGTATTGGGCGTGCTCTATTAGGTCAGCTATATTCATGCACTTTTGTGTGGTCCTGTTATTTCACCTTATCACGAAATCAATTATTGATTTCGTGATAAGGTGAAATAACAGGACCACACAAAATTCTGTGTCATTCTCGCATACTATTTTCCCTATACCGATATAGGCCTACACATGTTTAATAATAATGTCATATACTTTCTTTCAAGAATTAGTTTGTACACCTACTCATTAAGTCGCGTCAACACCATATTGCCACCCATTTGACATGCGATGCATTTCAATAAGAAGTGTACTGGTACATAAGGATTTTCTACAATAAGAGGTGTACGTAAGGGTTACATACGAGTCAGTGATCTTATCCCAAGAAGCCAAATACGGACATTCCTTTCTACAACTGATTCCCCCACCTTTCATTCATAACTGGCGATTAACTGCTATCCCCCTGTCCAAATACCTTTCACCTCATTACCATAACAAAGCGCGCACGTTACTTGTTACGTAATTCGCAATATTTTGGACACAACTCATCCCTCGTCTCACCTGATTTCTGACCACACAATTGTTAGCACCATGTGAACCGATACTTGGCCAAGTGTGGCACTGTAACCTTTTTATGTTAACAATGGTCATGGCTCCTCAGTTGGTCACGCCAGTGTCTAGCGCACGCAGACGATAATAATGAAAACGCCGGCACACAATGACATACCGCGATCATTTTTGAGTACCTTTTATTATGGAACACGGCCGTTGGCACAAAATAAATATGTGGGACAATGTGGTCTAGGATTGCCTTTTTGTTGTTGGACTTTATAACTGTCGGTAGTCACCGTGTAGTTGGGTGAATTAAATCTCTCCGATCTTAGAAGAAGGAAAATACGAAACGACATTTTTTGTGAATATATACTGATCCTATCAAACCACACAACACCCTAGCTACGACGAGAATAGCCATGAGAGAAAAGGTGAGCTGATATTTTGTTTAACGAATTAATATTTGTATCTAGTGTATTTTTCAATTTCACTTCTGCTGGAATGTCGTATTCGTTCGGTTAGTTGGTACACACTTTCATCGGTATAATATGACGCCATGCAGCGTATGAACTTATCAACATAATCAAAATCACTGAAAGCAATTAGCAAGTTGGTCTATTATGAAAACATTAATGGCCGGTTGAAATATCTCATTCACAGACGTGTCATTTCAAAAACACATTATCTCCGCGGGATGGGAAAGTAATATTTCTCTTTGGGCGGGGCTGGTATATCAAGGAGCTGAAGCTCCTTGGGTATATGTCCCTGTACACTATTGTGTTCAGAGTTAAAAGTATATACACGTGAATCGCAAGGGTGCATGGGCGGGTGAACAGAGCGTTCTCGTTTTTGGAGTCACTCGTATTTAATCCGATCCGGGTATTCACAACACAACAGCCCTTAGAAATGCATCGGAAAAAACAGCGCTTGTCGGCAATTCACATTTTATAGAAACGGGCTTTAAAGGGACAAAACATCCATTCATCAAACATTACACAAAATCAAATACTGAAATTGTCATAACTTTACGTTTCAGTTTGTGTGAATCGTGTAGTAATGTAGCTTGTATAGTGTTCTATCCAAAGTTTAAACTAATATCTGAATTTTGATATCTGCAACCAAGTGTCTGGTATTTTGCTGGATCCAGTAACATAAAATTTTAGTAATTCTCTGACGGAGCATGGGGGCTCTGATCATGGATCTCTGATTTCGTTCTACATGTAAATATATTAGACGTCCTTTTCAGGCATACAAAAGTGTACAGAACTACCAAAGAATAAACCAATTGGTGTTTCCAGTATATGATTGTACGTGGCGCCACATGTAATATATCGTGGACTGAACGCAATGTTTGTGCTGCGTGGTATGAGCATTGCATCCACACTGTCCTTTCGGCATGTTTAATTAAACGTACACCATCGGGGGCACTGTGTAAATATGAATTGATCAATATAACATTGACATAAATACTGGGCTATAAAATATTGATCGAACCTAAAATATATAACTATGATGTATGACAACTATACATTACGTGGTTTTAATATCGGTATTTTCTATCAAGTGACTGGGAAAGAAGATATTAATATTGTGAACTTTGGCTAATACATTACTTGATGATGATGATGATGATGATGATGATGATGATGATGATGATGATGATGACGATGATGATGATGATGATGATGATGATGATGATGATGACGATGATGACGTATATATGACGATGATGATGAGGAGGAGGAAAATGATGGCGGTGATTTTGTTGTGATAATAACATGATGATGATGATGATGACGATGATGATGATGATGATGATGATGATGATGATGATGACGATGATGACGATAATTATGACGATGATGATGAGGAGGAGGAAAATGATGGCGGTGATTTTGTTGTGATAATAACGATGACGACGATAATTATGACGATGATGATGAGGAGGAGGAAAATGATGGCGGTGATTTTGTTGTGATAATAACGATGACGACGACGACGACGAAGTTGATGACTGATGATGATTATGATGATGAGGAGGAGGAAGAGAGAGGAGAGAGAAGGAGGAGGAGGAGAAAGAGAAAGAAGAAACTGATGGAGGTGATTTTGTATTGGTGGTGATTATGATAGCGATGACGACGACGACGAAGGTGATGACTGATGGTGATTATGACGATGACGATGATGATGATGGTAATTACAATTATAGGTTGGTGGTGGTAATGATGATATGATTTGATATAGTGGCGGTTGTGGTGATGATAGTAATGTAACCACGCCCTTTCTGGTTGACGTCACGAAACGTCCCCAAGAGGATGAATCAACCCTTGCTATTAACATCCCCGAAGAACAACCATCGAACAACTATCGAAGAAACACTTGTAAATAATTTTTTAGAGGGGATTACCATGAACATAAATTGGTGAAGTAGCTTCCCTGCTAATTCATTCCCACATGCGTGACGCCAAAACTCGATTCCTATACATTTAAATTCTGAGGAAGAAGAGTTATAAAGTGTAAAGACAGAGTTTTTAAAACGATTTAATGGGCTATATGCGGCATGGTCAGTGGATTATGAACTGTGACCAACGTGTACCTTAATCATGGTGATTATAATAATGGTGATGGTGAGGGTGTTGTTGACGATGGTGATGATGATTACGATGACAACGACGATGATGATGATTGTAATGATGACGATGATGATAATGGTGGTGGTGGTGGTGGGGTATTGGTGACGATTGTGATGGTGATGACAACGATGATAATGAGGATGATTGTGATGATGATGGTGATGATGATGATGCTGATGAAGATAATGATACTGATGTTGATGATGATCATGATCATGATCATGATCATGATGATTGTCATGATGATATTGGTGGTGGTGAGAATGTTTAAAGTTATTAATGATGATAGAGAACATGATGCCGATGAGTATAAAACGGATGGACTGTATAGTTTTCACCATGCAGTTAAAGCCACTGGCTAACATTTACTACAGTTAAAAACATGTGAGCTACATAATCATCCACGCTCCAAGTGTCTTTGACAAGGTCTAAAAATGAAGCCCTGAAAAAATTGTATTTCCAAATGATGATGTAGTGCTTTTAAAAAGTGAAAATCTATAAGCATTCAAATTGATCGGATTTACCTGCCCATTTCCTCCCATAGACTTACTGTGTGCAAATCAAGGCTATTTTATCATCCACCGGAGTAGAAATTGTCTATTTACGCATACCTTGCCATTGGCAGCACAACATTCCAAACTTTTTTTAGGATGTTTATTTGTCCATTTGAACACTACTATGTAGCTCAGATATCAAAGTTTGACATTTTTTTAATTGAAGCTCCACAATGTTCGCCTATCACTTTAAACATCAAGGTGAAGAGTCATTTGAAATCTATTCTCGAGCCGTTGTTGGCTCAACAAAGAATAATAATCGATACCTTTACCTTGCCGAAACATAAAAGTGACATGTTTATTGATTTTCCCCTTGACAGATCATTAATCATGACAACCCCGTTACGTTCTATTTACTATCAAGGGGTCCGAGTTTTGCATCTATAAGATGTGACCTCGGTCGTCTTTAGCCCAGCGTTCTTGCACGCCAACAAAATCTATAATTTGTGATAATCTAGCTTCCATTGTATGCCAGATTATAAAAAGCGCAATTACCCCCCCCCCCGAAAAAAAAAAAAATAAAAAAAAAACTAAAAATATACTGTTACTACATTACAAGATTTGCCACCAATTTGTACAAGTTCCAAAACATCACAGACCAATTTCAGCGCCGAGACTTACAACATAGGAACACCATATTGTTGCACTACTTCACAAATGTTAGGGCATGCATTGTTTGCTTGCATGAAAGCAGTTTTTTCCAACGAAATCTTGTCAGAAATAGAAACGCCCCGCGCGCAAGCACACAAATCCAACCCAGACTCCACAAACCCCACCTGCACACCCACACCCACACGCCATACACACGTGCGGACACACACACACACACACACACACACACACACACACACACACACACACACACACACTACTACTACTACTCTCTCTCTCACACACCACACACACACCACCACACACACACACACACACACACACACACACACACACACACACACACACACACACACACACACACACACACACACAATCACCACACACACAACACACAACAAATGTGTAATTTTTATCGGGAATAAGTTGTTGCAACGTGTAACTTTTTGGAACTCAAATACAAAAGCTGGAGCCCACACTACAATTCGGGAGTTACACTTATACATGCATAATAAAGAAAACTACAGTTCTCTCTACCCTTTTAGTTTGATTTGAAAAGACCTTAAACAACTTGTCTATTATGAATAAAAAGCAATGCTTCGAACATTACATTCAACAGGTTGTTTACAAAATAAAC
>JZLH01S0158299.1:77847-88970 GCA_001188425.1 Eucidaris tribuloides
AATAAATTCTCACTGGCAAAAAGTGATTTTTGGCATTAATCAAGCCTTTTTGTAGAAAACGTAAAAACAGTTCGAATCAAAGGCAGA
The DNA here is from genome assembly GCA_001188425.1 of Eucidaris tribuloides. Taxonomy (NCBI): domain Eukaryota; kingdom Metazoa; phylum Echinodermata; class Echinoidea; order Cidaroida; family Cidaridae; genus Eucidaris; species Eucidaris tribuloides. Next base: position 77,935 of record JZLH01S0158299.1, read on the forward strand.
TTCACCAGAACAGAAATGTTTCTTTTAGCATTAATCTAATTTCTGTACAGTTGAAGGTAATGGTCATTATAAGTCCAATTCAAACTAGGTAGGAATTACTTTCAACTAGGAGATCATCTGGGGATGGTTTAGTAGTAAGGTGATTATCAGGCATTTAGGGATAATCAATTGGTGTCAAAGGCCATTTAAAACATTGTCGCAAAAGTATGACACAGTGCCAACATATTCTCCCTTGGATATTAGTTTGAAATTACTTCAATCATGATAACAGTATTGGAAGAATAGGTCAGAGCTTATGCTTGGTATGAGGCATAAAATAGAAGTTGAATAAGAAATCGCTTTGTGCGACAAGGGTTCACATACTTCGGAGGGGGGGGTTGGGTTGGGTTTGAGGCATAATCATCTGATGTTACTTCTAGTTTTTTGTTTTGTTTTGTCAAATTCTGATCATATTTATTAACATATTCAAAATGTAAATATCAGTATGTAATATATGTAATGTACAAGGAATGTATACACAAGGATTTTTCAACATGTACAGTATTACATCCTCTCATTTATGATATGTCCCAGGGGGATCACTGTCTATAACAAGGAGCGTAGAACTCAGGGGCGATGGGCGATTTTGCCCTCGCGTATGTCCAAATCGCCGCCTTAAAATTCCCCGAAAATCCAATTACTTTTGGGCGACCATTTTCTGCAGAGTCGCCCTCAATCTTTTAGAACAAAAATTTTAGGAAAGTTTCACACCTGTTTTTAAAAAATATATCATTGAAAAATTGGTTGAAAAACTTGTTTCTTTGAAATACTCCCTCAGAAACCGCTTTGGCGTGCTTTATTTATGGTCGTTATAGCCCCCAAAAATTCAATGAATAGCGCCTCAAGGCTCGTTTAAAAATCGCCGCTTAAAAAAAATAAAATTAATTCCTAGCCCTGTTACAAGGTGCACACCATACATACTGTGTAGCGTGATTATTTGTTGATGCTCTAAGAAATACCCAAAACAAGTATTCAAATTTTGAAAAGATAGCCCCTTTTAAAGTAAACCTTCCGTTAAAAGTATCCCCCCTTTTTAGCCTGATATTGGCGATTTGGATACCCTTTCACTGTACGCGCATACATACGCCGACAGTGTAATACAACCCTTTTTATGTGTTTTTTCACACACTTATGGTATACACATTGTCATGCAGTGCCCCCTACCATGAAATTTTGTCTATTGAATCATTTTTTTTTCAAATGGCAAATAGTTCTATTATTAACAATGTTTACCTTGCCAAACCACGTACTGATATTTTGCCTTTACCAGATCTGGCCTTGTTGTATTAGCAAAGAGTAAACAATTGATCTTTACAATTGTTTAAGTACAGTAGAGTTTATATAATAATGCCATATCAGTCTTATGATTGCATCAATTAACTGTTTTACTACACAGTCCTTGAGAACCCTTATTGCTGCCTTTGTACAATCAACTCATATAATGAGAAAAAGGGTATGCAAAATTATGTTATAAATGACTGTGTCAAATTATTTCTGATATACAACTTCGCTCTAACTTGCCTGATTTCTCAATCAACATCAGTTTCAACTGTCATGTTCTTCTTCTTATGTTGTATATATGAAACACAAAACAATGAAAATGTGTAAAAGTCGTTCAAGGCAAAAATACTCCCCCACAGGACAGCTCCGCCAGGGACCGACGTCCCCAACCTGACAAATTCCACGAAGGACAACTGCCCCTGGAGAACAGCTCCCCACAGAACTAGACAACTCCCTCAGAGGACAATCGCTGGGACAAATCCCCTGGGGAGCAGCTCTCCCAGAGGACAACTTCCAGCAGAAGTTAAAACAATGTTTCCAGCTTAAAAAATCAGAATTGATTGACATCTAATCGAGGGAGTTGTCCCTTGGGGAAGTTGTCGCCTGTGGTAGTTGTCCTCTGGGGGAATTGTCACTGGTATGGTGAAATTCAAATCGTGGAATAAACTTTTGAGTAGTAATTGGGCTGACGCCACTCAAGTTAGCAGTTTCAAGAAAACAAGGTTAAAAATTTATGAAATCCACAGTTCCACAATACAGTGTGTAAGATCTTGAAAAAATTGGTCTGATAAATGGCACAACAATACTTTTCTGACAGTATCCAGCTGAGGCACATTCATAGACATGCGTTAAAACTCTTGTGAGTTGTTGCCAATTTAAATGTCACATGTTTTGTCACACTGCTGTGGAAGTAATTATTGGATACTAACATATCTGCAGTGGTTCGTTGTTGTTTTGTTGGAGGGGGGTTTTTTATTTTTGGGGGTTTGTCTTAAATATCAGTGTTTCTTTATAAGTAAACAATGAAACATTTCCATAAACTGATCGGGCAATGACTCAAAACCAACTATTACAAAAAATTAACCTATATGTTCTAAATTACTTCCAAAGTTGTACTTGTATGCGATGGAAATCATTTATTTAATATTTCATTTGAAATGTAGAATGTAAACATTGTATACATTTATACTATAGACTACTTTGTAAAAAAAAAAAAGAAAACATGATACTGACTTTTTCATACAAAATGTCTTCTATGTCATTTCAATTTAGGGCATGAAGCGGTGCCTTTGTCTGTTTTGATCGGGTCTGTGTGACTCGGGAGACTATTTAATTGTGTACGGGTACTAGTGAACAGATTAACGAAAATAAAGCTAAACACATGTGAACTTCTTTTCAAAAACTGTCAATCTTTGATATATGAGCTACATAGTAGTGGCTTATATGGACTAAAAAACATCCCAGCATAGAAAGAGTTTGGAAATGTTAATGCTGGCCACTGACCATGGTAAATGCATGAATTTTTATTATTTCTTTTTCATTTCTGTTTTGATATTTGCTTGTAATTTTCTTAATGCATTGACAATTGTATTATGTATGATTTTATTTTAATTTCAATAAAACAATGGAAAAAAATGGTATGCATGAATCAAATCAATTAATACTCCACCTGAGTTTGAATCAGTCAGACCTGTAAACAGTAGTCTATGGAGGCAAATGAACAAGATCAGGTGATGGTCACTCTGGATTTTCACTATTTTAAAAGCACTAGATGATCACTTGAAGGGCTTTTTTAGGGCTTCATTTTTAGAACGCTTAATCAAACACACTTAGAGGCATGGAGGATTATGTAGCTCAGATATTCTGTAACTGTGTCAATGTTAACTGTGGATTTACGGTCAACATTTTTTTATAAGGCTGAAATTGTTACCTGTATAAATAATTTATAAAATAAAATAGTGGCATTAATCCATAAAAGCATGTACAAATATACACTTAAAAGATTTATACATTTATTCCAAATCTGCGCAATCATGGTTTCTATGAGGCATAGCATTTTTTATGTGGCCTCCGCAATGAAGCGTGCCAGAGACACGTTTACAGGTTGTCCATATCGTCCGTCAGTTTCTTCACTAGTTCTTTCAATACCATGATAATTCAAAGAAATGAGTGATGGATTTAATGATAATTGGTCAGGTATGTACTTTATGTCTAATTCAAAGATGAAACTGCATTACATTTTGGAGAAAAGTCACAAGGGCCTATATACAAGGCTCCACACTAAAAAAATTTTACTTGCCTTCGGCAAGTAAAATTATCACATTAGAATTTTACTTGCCGCGATAAGACAAATTTTACCTTGGCCGAATAAACAATAAAAAAATTAACAATTATTATGATTTCATTTCTCACTGGATTGACTCACCATTAAGGCTTTTTAATGCACTGGAGTCTGTTGCAAAAAGCAAGATGAATTTAAAGTACCACATGCAACTTGAAAAAAAATGTCAGTGGAAAATCCACCGACAAAACACCAGGAAAATGGATAGAAAGAGGCACATTGTTTTTAACTTTAGTTTTTGGCACTGCCCCCTCCCCCCCCCCATAAACAGGCACCTTGTTACACCACTGCATGTAGACTAAATAATAACACAAAACTAGATATAAAAACTTTATATAAATAAAGGCCTTATCATATCTGCTCATCTACACAAAAGAAAAAATAGACATAAGTTATGATGAAAACTTATTTGAAAGGCTGCTATCAAGTACCTAACGGGTCAAAAGCTCTGCCCACGTATGAACTCAGGTGGGTCCACAACTGATTTGAAACATTGCGTTCAGCAACCCTGCAAGGTTATTTCATCAGCACTGTCAGTGACCTGGCTAATGGCCGAGTACATTCGACTTCGCCAGTTGTTTGAGCTATTTTTGGAGGCCAAAATTCCATCTTCAACTATTAATATGTTTCCAGTAAATCTTAGTAAAATTTATGTTTTATAGGTAACCTTCAAGTAGCCAGAGTGTTTGAAGCAGTTGACAGGCAAAGATATTTTCAATACCCGTTCGAGCTCCGCGGATGTTACGGTTTCCACAGAACATGACGGACAGAGCCGTCACTCAGTTAAGGTCAAGGCAGCTCATAGCTAACGATGAATACTCGAGTTTGAACAAAAATATTACTTACATTTTCCCGTCGAAGGTATTCTAAACCTCCAAACATATGCCCGCTTTCCCTTTTTCATCTCATGGCCATTCATTAATTTTTGAGATTAACTGTCCGATTCGGCGTTTGTATAGATGTCACAGATCTTCCTACTGCACACATGCATTTGAATGAGTGGGACTACAGACACTCTTACCTCTCTCTGTGCACAGAAGTGTATGCAATGCCTTGCATTCAATCTGCCGCCCGTAGCTGAGAAAGATGCCGAGATCGGCAATCAAATGGTCAGCTTTGCGAACTGAGCGTGTCGCGCACTTAGTGCACAGCAAAAGGTAAACACACTGGGCGTGTACGATGTGGCTTGGATCTTTTATTTGAGCATAAGCTAGAGAGAGTTGGGGCAACACATACTAGCTAGTGCAAAACGCCAGCAAGCCAAGGGACGAGGAGCGGCTGTGTCACCGATGATTGCTCATGCCCGCCGTTCTGTTATCACAAATAGGTAACGCAATTTCGGAGCTATGATTAGCAGGGCGAATAATGCCAGCGAGATTTTTTTTCCCTGGGTGATCAAAATTTAAACTTGCCCGATCGGGCAAAGTAAATTTTAACAAATTTTGAATATTTTACTTGCCCGACATGACGTTTTACTTCGCCCCGGGCAAGCGGGCAAGTGCTAGTGTCGAAGCCTGCCTAAATATCTGATTTGGGTTTAAGCTACAAAAAACTTGGGACAGCTTATTGGATTTCAAGAGTTTTCAAAAAAGGCCAGGGTCATGAGACCTCATACATGTCTGATTTGGGCTTTCTTACGCATGATAAGTTAAGTTCAAAGAGTGACGCTTTTTGATTTCAGTGTAAATTGGTCCTGTATGTAGTATGAGGCACAGAAATGAATTAATTCGATTTTTGAGTTGAACGGCGCCCAATAGGCAAAAAGTCACGAGACGCTCATACATGTTTTACTTTGGGTCATTACCATGACAACACTCCTGTCAACAACCCCTGCTGTCAGGGGATATCTACAAAAGAAATTATGTACGAATGAGAAGCTCTTCATTTACACTCCCACCTGTCAATCGTTCTTTTTACTCTCTCGTGTCCTTTTCACTTTGTGTTTTGGCCTGCTCCTTCAGTTTCCCTCGTTTGACTGTCACCACATGTGCGCCGCTGTGTGAAGTCCATAGACACTGTGATGAAGCAATGAAAATAGTAATAATATGATCAGAAATAATAATTATCATCATCACCACTCAATTATCTGTTATTATCATATTATTAATACTATTATTATTCATTACTACTATGTTTTACTATTATTGTTTCATTTTATATTTTTAATATTCATATTTTATCATTTTTTATTATTATTATTATTATTATTATTATTATTATTATATTATTATTATTATTATTATTATATTATTAAATTATTATTATTATTATTATTATTATTATTATTATTATTATCATTATTATTATCATTATCATCATCATCATATTATCATTATTATTATTATTTTTATTACTATCATCATCATTGCTATTACCAGAACAAAAATGTACGAAAATCCACCTAGAAAGAAATTTGTGCTTGGACAAACAGATGGATTACGTAGGAGTACTGTAGTGACTTGTAGTGACTAAAGTGGACAGTTGTGATCTCCATCCATTACTCAGGGCTCCACACTAACTTTTTTTCCTGCTTGCCCTTTGGGCAAATAAAATTACCAGTTTCAGATTTTTACTTGCCCGAATGAAAAATGTACTTGCCCCCCCCCAAAAAAAATGATTTCTTACAATTAAATTGTAACCAATAAGGCCTTTTTATACAAGTGCAATTTGATGTTTGATATTTTAAATCTGGGGTTGCTTAAGGTGTGATTTATGAATTAAAGAGTCATAAATTAAGTACAATGCACAAAATAATGATGAAATTTTTAAGTTAACTGAACACAAAGTTTTAGACATATTTTGGTCTTTTTTGGTAAGAGTTTTGGACATGTTTTGCTCATTTCATGATCAAAATTTTACTTGCCCAATTGGGCAAGTAAATTTTAACATTTTGAGATTTTACTTGCCCGACGTGAAATTTTACTTGCCCGACATGAAATTTTACTTGCCCCGGGCAAGCGGGCAAGTGCTAGTGTTGAGCCCTGCATTACTGGAAATTAATAGTTGCCTTTGTGTCTAGTGCAATCTCTCATGTAAGATACTCTAAATTTGTCATATCATATTTGAAATTCACTGTGAAACTGTATACTGTTTATATTGATTCCTCTTTCAGTACAGGAAACATCCTCTCATATCAGCAACCAAAAATCATGTCTTGCATGTAGACAAACCCAGCATGTTGTTGCCAATCAACCCAACAACTCCCTTTCCCCACAAAATGTTCACCCATCACTTAAAAGGCAGTGACATGATTAGAAGAAATAAAAAATGTCTCTCGAACCAAACTGGGTGAAAGATATACCTGTCTATACACTATCTGCAGGGTATCTCCTGGCTGGAAGGATTTGTCTTTAATTTGTTTACTTCAGGAGAATCAAGCACAAACAAACCAGCACTATACTTCTCATGCCACAAGAGAAATCAATTCCATAGAAAGCTGCACACAAAAAATATCTCTCACAAGACATACTGATGGAAGTTATTTTGACTTTTGACTACAAAATTTTCACAGTAGAATCCTTGCACAGTTTACCTCATTCTAGAATACCCAAGCTACGGACTACCCTCAATCATGTTATTTACCTTTAAATAGGTTAAGTGATGAGTACAAGGAATTAACTCTTTATGTGCTGGGCTGTGAACTCCTGTTTACTGATTTTTTTTCCCAAGGAGGGCTCAATAGTGTAAAACTAAACGTTTGAGCATGAAATGCACTGAGAGCGCATGGGTGTGAAGTTGCAGCATTACAGTAAATCAAGAACTACTTACAACAGGGAACAAGAATAAATGAGAACAATGCAAAGATAAAATGAAAATATAAAATGAAACTTACAATCATCACCAAGCAGTTAATTAAAAGTGGAATGTTGTACACCACAGAAATAAATAATCCATTGTGATCAAAGTACTGTAATCTTGAGAACATTCTGCAGGGGGAAAACAAAGAAAACAGAATTTATTGAAATATTGTGGTCTTGCTTCAGAGTCAGGAAGAGGGTACATCATGAGAAATCAGCTTAAAAAGTGTTCTGTTATTATGAGTAACTATTAATTATTTTTTGGTAAAATAATTAAATGGTAGTTTATTTTTTCTTTCCAAGACAAAAGATAAATTCACTTACAGATCAATTCTATATGTCACCCTCTGTAGGCTATATGGCAATTCTGCTTTGTTTATTTGATGCCACACATATACATTATTTTTTAAAAAACTGCATCTCTGAACTTAATTCAAAGTTTGACCATTGGATTTCTAAAAAAAAAATTTGATTCACTAAATCTACAATAATGAATGGAAAAACTTATCATCCTACGTGTACATGTAGTCTTTTAACAAAAAAACACACACAAAACATACATACCTGTAATTCTTTGCTGCATACTCATTCAGGTATTCTGACACATATATCATAAGTACTGCGAATAAACCAGAAAGAAAATTGCAAAAATAAATAATGAAAGATATTTTTCATATAGCGACACAATATTCATTTTTTTCGGGGGTGCACTACAGAAGAGATTGGTACTGTATAACATGATGTTACATCAAGAAGTTATGCTAAATAACTGGTACATGTTACAAACTGATTTGCCCGAGAGTTGACCTCCCAAAACTTGCTAGACCTATATGAAAAGTCTGCAAAAATATCATTAAATTACATGAAAAAGGAGGAAATTTTATGATCAAGTGGTTAACAAGACAGCCAAAATACTAAGGGCATAATTTCACAAGTTCTGTCAGAACTCCACTGCAGGCACACAAATGCACAATCAAATGGCAAGTTGGATTGAGTGAAATAAAACTTCTGCTACATCTAAACTGCCACTGGTTTCAGATTGGGGGGTTTGGGTGTGCTTGACCCCCCAAATGAAATATGTTGTGGTATATGAAGAGGCTTACATTGACAAATTTACATCTCTGACCCCCAAATGAAATGGCTCATTATGCCACTGTAAACTACCCTGTGACCTTTTGACACATCTCCCTCAATATTTGCATCAGAATTCTATACTTTTGTAACAACCACTACTCAACATATATGTAACGTATATCCTGATATACCTTCTAAAAAACACATAGTTTTACAGTTTTGTATTCAAGGGTGTTTATTTATTTATTATTTAAAACATAATCATGTAGCTCAGATCTATCAAAGTTTGATGATTTGTTTTACATTGAACCTCCACAATGTTAGCCCATTGCAGACAATTTGATTTTGCTGTAACAACATGTACATGTACTGTATTCTCTATAGACCCCACCCCAGCCCAAGATATATTGTACGTAGTACATGTATCCAATGGGTTATACAATGCCTTTACTCTTTACCCCATGGGGATGAGGAGCTTGTACAAAAGCCCAGCACATTTCATGCTCAGATTTAATGGACTTCTACACAAGCCCCCACAAATTATGACAAACTTTTCAGTCAAACATTGGCTAAAGAACAGGGTTATTTGCCAAACTCTTCTGTCCAATAAAGTACACATTTTGGACCAGTAAATATGAAGAAAATAAATATTCACTTATATAAACCATTTCACAAACAAAAAAATTTATGGGTTTATTTTTCATTAATGGTCAAACAACTGAAAATCGTTTTTCATTGAAAAATAATGTGTAGCAGCAAGCCCAATGGATTAAACATATATTTTATATCATTTCTTTTCATGAATTCAAGAAAATAGTAAAAAGAAACTCATGTCTTACACATAATGAGGAAGAGAAATACTTGGAAGTTGTTGTATTTTCTTGTCAGAATAGTAACGACGAGGCACAAGATGTGAAACACTATTAACGCCAGTAACCACGGCTCTGACCAGTCAATCTGTCAAGAGAATCAAATTAATTGAATTTATTTTCCACTTTTGTACAAATGAATGAATACATCACAAATATTATGGAGTTATGCACATTCATATTAACAAACAGTTTCTTTATGTAGTCAAGAACATGATGATCCAATTTAATAGTGTTCATTTCAAAATATACAATTCTATAAGTTCATCAAAAATACAATAGAAGGCAAACCAAAAGTGGTGGGACCTAAATCAAAAAGCAAGCTTATACCACTGGTACTTAGGTCCCATAATCTGCGTATGACGGCATCTCAATGTGACTTCAAGTACCGAAAGAAGGAAAGAAAAAAGAAAGGATGAAAGAAGAAGAAGAAAGGAAGAAAAGTGCTGAATTCGGCACAGGAATCTTGCAAAAGAAATAACAATAAAGAAGCTGGCAGAACATTCATACAATGGCAATGTAGGCATGAGTTTCTGGAAAAGAAAATCATGGAGGCAAAACTTGGGTTGGGAGAAGATGGCAAAAGCAAAAAAGTTAACTTGGATATATTGAAGAGATGACAGGCATGAAGGTGTTGGAATGCTGTGAGATTGCACCGGATAGGGAAAGATGGAAAATCATGACAACCAATCTCTTTGATGAGAAGGAACAAAGGGAAAGTAAGTATTTAGTCGATCAGACAACTTTCTTGTCAATCATTCACAAAGTAGGCCTACTGCACCCCAGACATCAGAAAATGTCAAACCCACTGAAAATTGCTCATGGTATAACAAATTGTGATGTTTACATTTTTAAATTATCAGAGAACATGTACATGTATGTAGCACAATTAACAATGGTTCCCTCCCCCCCCCCCCCGACAAATAACATTTTGAGTAAATTTCAACAAAAAAAGTGACAGTTTCAGAATGAGCAATTTTCAGGGCAGTGCCAAGCATCTGGGCCAGGTACAATTTAAAAAAAAAAGTTTCTCATCAAATATTCACTTGACCTGAAAATGTCTTTACTTAATAAGTAATCTACAAGAACAGAAGCAAATTAATATTAAATGGCAGTGCATTTTCAGCTCTGAAATTTAGATCCCACTGGACTGCACTGTTGAACTTAATTGTCGAGTAGTTCTGTGCAGTGTTGTACATGTAGTCAAGACCAGGCCATCCGAGACCAAGACCAAGACCAGACACCCCGAGACCGAGATCAAGACCAAGAAAAAGAGGTCCGAGACCAAGACCAGCAGTCCGAGACCGAGACCAGCACTTTCCGAGACCAAGACCAAGACCAAGACCAGCGTTTCAATTGACACTAATTTGTGCATGATTTGAGGATAACGTTACTTGTTACTCAGCATTAACCGCCTACTGGTTACACAATGCAATTAGTCTGTAATAGGATTTTTAAAGCTTTGATAAAATGAGCAGTTAATGAAGTTCTAACATTAAAAGTTATATTTTTTTGTTTCATTTGTCATAAACATGTAAAATGTCTCCCAAAGTTTTACGAAAATAGGCCTATGACTACGAGTCAAAATGATAGCTACAAACTGCACAAACGACTGAGAAACAATTTTAAGTTGAA
>JZLH01S0158299.1:90620-115295 GCA_001188425.1 Eucidaris tribuloides
CGAGGCACATGATGTGAAACGCTATTAACGCCAGTAACCACGGCTCTGACCAGTCAATCTGTCAAGAGAATCAAATTAATTGAATTTATTTTCCACTTTTGTACAAATGAATGAATATTGAATACATCACAAATATTATGGAGTTATGCACATTCATATTAACAAACAGTTTCTTTATGTAGACTTGTAGTCAAGAACATGATGATACAATTTAATAGTGTTCATTTCAAAACATACAACTGTAAGTTCATCAAAAATACAATAGAAGGCAAACCAAAAGTGGTGGGACCTAAATCAAAAAGCAAGCTTATACCACTAGTACTTAGGTCCCATAATCTGTGTATGACGGCATGTCAATGTGACTTCAAGTACCGAAAGAAGGAAAGAAAAAAGAAAGGATGAAAGAAGAAGAAGAAAGGAAGAAAAGTGCTGAATTCTGCACAGGAATCTTGCAAAAGAAATAACAATGAAGAAGCTGGCAGAACATTCATACAATGGCAATGTAGGCATGAGTTTCTGGAAAAGAAAATCATGGAGGCAAAACTTGGGTTGGGAGAAGATGGCAAAAGCAAAAAAGTTAACTTGGATATATTGAAGAGATGACAGGCATGAAGGTGTTGGAATGCTGTGAGATTGCACTGGATAGGGAAAGATGGAAAATCATGACAGCCAATCTCTTTGAGAAGGAACAAAGGGAAAGTAAGTCCATGTATTTAGTCGATCAGACAACTTTCTTGTCAATCATTCACGAAGTACTGCACCCCAGACATCAGAAAACATCAAACCCACTGAAAATTGCTCATGGTAACAAATCGTGATGTTTACATTTTTGAATTATCAGAGAACATGTACATGTCTGTAGCACTATTACCAATGGTACCCCCCCCCCCCGACAAATAACATTTTGAGTAAATTTCAACAAAAAAAGTGACAGTTTCAGAATGAGCAATTTTCAGGGCAGTGCCAAGCATCTGGGCCAGGTACAATTTAAAAAAAAAAGTTTCTCATCAAATATTCACTTGACCTGAAAATGTCTTTACTTAATAAGTAATCTACAAGAACAGAAGCAAATTAATATTAAATGGCAGTGCATTTTCAGCTCTGAAATTTAGATCCCACTGGACTGCACTGTTGGACTTAATTGTCGAGTAGTTCTGTCACTTCTGTGACTGTCAATCTACATTACCTTTCTATAGTTTCTAAACAATTTAGAAATTTGTTTTTTGACACTTTCTCACTGATCAATGTCAATTCATTGATTGAATTTGACCTTAATTTGACACTATTTTTCAGAGCAAGCAGTGAGAAATTTTAAATTATGGTGCACAATTACTGCGGTCATATTTAAAGGCAGTGGATCTCTTTTGCATGCCTAAAAATTAACATTGGGAAAATACAATGACATTTAGAAGAAAATGCCATCCGGGAACCTCCAGCAAAATATAGGAGCTGAAAACTCAGTTTTAGTGGAATTATAGTGACCGTTAGACTCTGATTTGAATTTTCTTCTCGCGAGGAAAAAATTCCTACCATAGAACATACACTAAACGACTATTGTTTATCTTTCGCATTTTTCAAATTCTACGTAATCACTGACCCCCAGTTTTCACAGACATGCCCTTCATCAATAGCCCAAGGGCATGGGTTATCTTTTCCTGGTTTTCGGGGATGTTTGCAAATGAGATCCACTGCCTTTAATTTTGATGTCTACGGGTCTAGTCTAGCTCGACTGGACATGCTGGACATCAAGCTCAACTTTGTGAATACGACCACGGCCCGTGTGTCACGGGTAGATCTATCTTGTTTTTTGGTATACTGTCGCGGTGCCCTACGAGCCCGTGCCCGGCCGCGCCCCCGTGGATCGTGGACAGCTAGCCGATGCAATCACGCGATGGATAGGTCTCCACATAGAAGCTACCGTCCTGCAGACAAAAGTACACGTCAATTTCATTTACTCACATGTTTTATAAACGAGAAAATGCCATCTATTTCATCGACTCGGATGGCATCCTTAGGCTTTCCGTAATCTTCTTCCTCCATTTGATCTTATAAACTGGAAGTCAGTCGATAAAAATCAGGCCAGCCAATCTCGTAAAATGACACGTGAACAACAACTTGATGATTGTTTACAATCGTCGCGGATCGTTCATTACCCTTTGACCTTATGACAGCTCGCCACACGAACTTGCATGTTTTCTATTTCAATCGCTGATTGGCTTATTCTCCTGTCGGAATTCTGCATCAGAGAGGGGTTGGTAATAATCGTTCTGTGAGAAGCAGCAATTTACACTCTTTGTTGAGTAAAGCGCTTGCAAATTTCAAGTGCATTGAAAAGCTTCATGTACATTCGTCAATTCATGTCGATATTATGAACACAGATTAATTCAAAAAGCTCTTCTAAAAGAAAACAATATGTGATCATCATCCTAAATTCCAGACATTCCTGTAGAAAAATTGACCAATCAGCATTAGTTTTACATGACTTGGTTAACCCGAAGGCTAGGAGGAAGGAGTCCCCTCGTGTCATGTCAACAACACTCCGTTAGCGGATTGTGTACGTCCTTGCAGCTGTAGAAATAAAGCCTGGGAAATCTGGAATTCTGCATTAGTTTGATTTTGATATTCGTTGGTTTGCCGAATTTTGAGGTTTTTCATCTACTGAGAACGGGAATCTTGGCATCACCATGGAAGAGGTAGAGTATAATAATGTTATTACTGACTGACTGAGTAGTTATTTACCGAATGAATGTGATGCAAGGAGGATGTGTGGGTACCCTATCCCCGTTGTAAAGCAGTGCGGTGACTGAGTGTGACAGCAGACCGAGACCGAGTGTGTGTGTCTGTCGTGGTGGTAGGATGGCCGCCGCGCGGCTGATTGACTTGCGATCATGATCGTAGCCCTGTCAATGACAATGTCATGTTGTTGAGTGTATGACTGCACACACCTGTGCACTGTGATGTTTTTGTCGAAAATGTGACGATGTCTGACATATCTGTGATGTCAATATTAATTGTCCTGATCCTGTCAATTCATATTAATACATTGTTTGTGACTCTCCATGATGTATGTAGCGTTTTTTAAAGTATTTTTTTTTTTACATTTTGATGAGCCATCCTGATGTTCATATGTATGTGTGGTAATACGCCTTACTGTACTCTATCAACAACGTTACAGTTTATTCTCAAGTAGTAGAGGTCTATATTTTCCTAAGACTGTATGTGAAATGGGGAAACATTTTCTCTTGACCAAATGAATTTACAGAAATTAATTGCAACTTTAGAAATATTCACAGCCCCAAGGACAAGATCAAACCTTGGATTAACAAATTATTGGAAAGGGTGTAGAATCTGAAAAATTGGCAGTAGGGGACCTGTACCTGGCAATATCAGATAGATGTTCAAACTCGGTATGGTCACCAGTGTTGGAGGTCTCGAGACTGGTCTTGGTCTCGAGACCAGTCTCGAGACCAGTATGCTCTTTCTTGGTCTCGGTCTCGGTCTCGAACCCTCTGGTCTTGGTCTTGGTCTTGGTCTCGAACATTCTGGTCTCGGATTTTTTGGCCGAGACCAGCCCGAGACCAGCAACTAATATGATTTTACATAAAAATCTTTATTGTTGTACATGTACAAACTGCAATTTTGCGGCATGTATATTGGGCGTTCAAACGTGCAGAGTGCGTTCAAACATAGTTTTAAGACAGCTCTTAGACATATACAAGGACTGGCAATAGTGGGTTCTCTGACGCAATATATTCTGGTCGTTCCTCTTAGAAAACAGAAGAATAAGAAGTATGGTATGAACATTCAAACAAAGAAAAAGTAACGGAAGAAAGAGTAACAAAGAAAGATGGAAAGAAAGAAAAACGGAGAGATAGGAAGAACAGAGAGTCAAACAAACAAGAACATAAAAAGAAGATTGACATCAAGATAGCAGGAAAAAAATTTAAACATCACGAATGAAAGAAGGGAAAGAAGAAAGATAGAAAGAAGGAAGGAAAGAAAAAAATGAATGAAGAAGAGAAAGAAAGAGAAACAAAAAAGAAAGAAAAGAGAAAAACAGGAAAAAATGAAGAAAAAGAGAAAGAAAGGAAGACATGGGAAAGACGTAGAATGAAAGAAAAATGAATTAAGAATATAAAAGAGTAAAGAATGAACAAAAAAGACAAATAAAAGAAGTGAGAAAGGGAAAAGGCTAGAATGAAAGAAAAAAAGAAAGAAAAATGAAAGATTGATAGAAAGGAATAAAACAAGAAAAAAAAGAGAATAAATGAAAGGTAAACCAAAGTAAGAAAAAGGAAAAAAGATAGAACATAATAAGGAAATAAGAATAAAAGACATTAAGAATGAATGAAAAAAGGAAGAACGATAGAAAGAAGGAAGGAAAAATGAATTTAGGAAGAAGAGAAAAAAGAGAAAGATAGATAGAGATGGGCATACTTTTCTTCAAAAAACCCATTTTCTTGCAAATTTTTCTTTTTTTTTAAAAACATACAATCTTTGAGTCTCATTATTTCACATTCATCAGCACTTCAGAATTAATTCATAGTACATGTAGTTTATTGTTAAGGACCAAAAAACAACAAATATTAGCTTTACGTTATTGATCAAATGTTTTTAAGTATAAATATAAGGACCTAAAAAAGTGGTCCAAGTTGTAATGTCCGTAATGCTAAAAATGTAATGTCTGCGCGCAACATTTATGGTCCTGTATGGGATACACTGAATCTGTTGTACCTAGTTGTCATTCTACAACTTTAAGGACCTCAGCACCCATTTCAGAAGAAAATTGGCTTCACTTCATGCTTAAGCTCACAAAATTTTCGACAAATGCGATGGTATAGGTGAAAAGTCCTGTCCAAAAAATGTCTATTGTCCGTAACAGCAAACATTATGTGTGATAACTACCATATGATAAATAGAAACTAATTCAAATTCAAACTGTTAACACTTCAGGGTGACCTGTTTGAGATTACCACTAATAGGATCAGAATGATAATGATGATTTCTAGAAATAAGCCCCCAAAGTTGAAAAAAAAATCTCTGAATATAATGTCTGTAATGCTGGAATTACCCAGATAGAAAAAATAAGCAAGAAGAGAGAAAAAGAAAGGATGAAGTAAAGAAAAAGAGAAGAGAATGAAAGATATGGGAAAGAGGCAGAAAGAAAGAAAAACTAATAAAGAATAAAAGAATAAATAATCAAAAGATTAACAAATAAAAGAAGAAAGAAAGAGAAAAAGGGTAGAATGAAATAAAAAAGACTGCTTGAAAGAAATACAAATAGAAATAAAACAGAACAAACAAAGAAAAGGAATGAATGAAGAAAGTGAGAAAAAAAGGGAGAAAGATACAGAAATGTATCAGAAAATATTAAGAAAATCAATGAATGCAGAAAAACCATTAATGAATGAAAGAAATAAGATTATTAACAACACTTTATTTTCTTTATCTGACCTGTATTTCAGTAGCTCAGGCAATGTGCTCATGGGAAAAAGTATTCTTTTCGATTTGAAATTGTTTCTCAGTCGTTTGTGCAATTTGTAACTATTATATTGACTATTATATTATGATATTATATTCATTCATAGTATATTATATTGACTCATAATAGCCTATTTTGCGTTAAACTTTAGGAGGCATTTTACATGACAGTGACAAATGAAACAATGAGAATATAATTTTTGATGTTCTTCATTAACTGTTAATTTTAGTGAAACTTTAAAACTCCTATTACAGACTGATTACAATGTGTAAGCAGTAGGCAATTAATGACGAGTAACAAAGTTGCGTAATCCTCAAAACATGCACAAATTAGTGTTAATTGAAATGCTGGTCTTGGTCTTGGTCTTGGTCTTGGTCTCGGAAAGTGCTGGTCTTGGTCTCGGACTCCTGGTCTCGGTCTCGGACCTCTTTTTCTTGGTCTTGATCTTGGTCTCGGGGTGTCTGGTCTTGGTCTTGGTCTTGGTCTCGGATGGCCTGGTCTTGACTACAACACTGATGGTCACACTTTCACATTCCAGTCCAGGTCTCTCTGATTCTCATTCATTAGATGAAAATAAGTACATTTTGGACATAAATATGGATCAAACATGGGCAGTTACCACCAAGTCCCGTACACAATGATCTGCATAGATCTACATGCTAACGAGCTGCGAGTAATGCACACTGCAGCATGCATGCACTCCATAAACAACATTTCATGATTGACACAGGAGACCATGGAACATCCTTTGTCACGGCAATGCTTGCGTTAACAGTAGACATCCTTACTTTAGTCTTGAGACTAAATCAGACTTAAAAGTTGAAGTGTTTGAAGGTGTATGGGTGTGGTATGATAAAATATACTCCGTGTACAGAACTATTTATGATTCATAATTTCCAGTCTAAAAATGAAGGGCCAAAATGCTAAAATCATTTTAAAATTCAAGTCCACGTGAAACGTGAAGACAGCTGGGGCTGGGGTCCAGAAGTCTTGAGGTTTGTACTGCAATATCACCGTATTTTTAATTTTTTAACCATGTTTGCTGGATTCAAGGATCAAGAACTGAAAATAAAAATTTGCAAATTCATTCTTTTAATGTTGGATTGTGATTGTGACTTTGCCTCTGCCATAGTATAAGGGAGCTGGAGGCATTATGTTTTCAGGTTGTCCGTCCACCTGAACCAAGAATCAAACATTGGACAAGGATGAAATGATTAGATTTTCTCAGATTTTCTGTACAGCAATATCACCATACTTTTTAACCCTGTTTGCTGGATTCAAGGATCAAGAATTGAAAAGAAAAATTTGTAAATTCATTCTTTTGATATTAGATTGTGATTGTGACTTTGCCTCCGCCCTATAAGGGAGTCAGAGGCATTATGTTTTCACCTGTCCACCTGAACCAAAAATGAAACATTGGACAAGGATGAAATGATTAGATTTTCTCAGATTTTCTGCCAAATCCGTCAAGGGTCATATGTTAAAGGTCAATGAACTTTGTCCTCCAAATTTTGTATTAACTTCAGTAGAAAATAGGCCTACTTGTATAATTTGGTGATTAGGTGCAAAAACAGTAGATTCAGATGGGTCAAAGGTCAATGACTATCAAAAAATGCTGTTTTCTGCCTATAACTTCAGGTAGTGGTAATGCTTAGTATTGATCTTATTGGGAAATGATCTGTATTTAAAAACAAAAGACAGGCATGTTGTACAATGTACATCAATGGGGTCAAAAGTCAAGGTCAGTGACAAGGGTAAAAGGTCAATGAACTTTATCCCTAAATGCCATTTCCTACCTTCCAAAGAATGCCCAGTAAGAGTTATTTAGTGAATAGGTTTGAAAAAAAAATGACAAATTAATTTCACAAAGCCATATGGGTCAATTTCAAGGTTAATACATGTAGGTCAGTAAACTTTGTTATGAAACATCATTTTCTACCTATAACTGTACTTAGGAATGGGTGGCATACATGTATATGTTTAGATTCAAATGGTGTTGCATCATGTAAACGTATTCAATGTCACATGTCACTATAACTGCTTACCTCTGAACATAAATAAAAGTTTTGGTCATTATACTATGAGCCAGTTTAGCATGATAGTGGGTTGAGGTACAGTATGTACTGTCAAATTGTGCTAGTTTAGCAAAAATCTAATACATTGGAACCTCCTTATAACGACGACCTAAAAACCATGACAAGGTTTCTCACTATATCTATGTATAAATACAAAGAAATATAAAGAGTTGGGACCTGAAAAATCACCTTGTTATAACAGGAATTTGTTGTATCCGACCTCTTTATCAAGGTTCTACTGTAGCCTATAGTGAGTATAGTCACTGAGCGGGATGAAATTTGTTTTTACTGAAAATTCATACTAGTATTATAAACGCTGTAGACTCGACGAATATGCTGTATTTACATGTACTGCACTGCATATGGTAATACACAAGCAATGATGTGTGAGAGTAGAAATATACAGGATTAGATGGGCCTATTTGTAGTAAAAACACTTTTTACGGGGCAAATTATGATAATTGATCATAATGTTTCATTATTTAATTGTGCGTACAATTTTATACAATATGTTTTTTTACACAGTGTGTTCCAGAAAAAAATGTCTCGTATTACCAAATCAAGTTTTATACTCTCTTCTACATGTATTTAGAAAGAATCTTGTAATTTCTGTGAAAATTTCAAAGGTCTTGCTTCATTGATTTTGAATACACAGGCTCTTATGAAACAGCAGTGCTTTCCAGCCCATTCTAAGTTTGATGAATTGAAAGCAGACATATTGTACCTTATTCCATGCTTCACTTAAATTATCTCAATAACTGTTCATTCAGCTGAAAACAAATCAAAGTTCTGTTCCACTGGTCATACATGTATTTACTTTCACAGAGTGTGTTCCACATATGGTTCGTCATTCCATGTCCAAACTTTTGCCCTCCTGCCCGTCCTTCCACCTGATTTACATTTAGGTATGATGACTACAAACTTGGACTGGGCTGATGTATTCAAAAGTCAAAACCAATGAAGTGAGCCCAATGAAATTTTCACAATTGGTAGTAAGTAAGATGGGCTTTCTAAATCTGAACACTAAATATAGAATGATACTTGAGTTTGAATTTAATTAGCAGTTTATCGTAGGGACATGTTGGGGGAGACACATCTGACACACTGTACATGTAAATTGTTGTGGTTTTTTACAAATGTCACAGTCACACTCACAAATTGTCAACAGTACTCTAACTTTATCTACAGTATGTTTATTTTCACATGTATTTTGTTCCATGAAATAATAATGCCAACATAATTTTCAAGGCATACATGTTTGCTTCACAACCATACTCACTGGTCACAGATTGAGAATACAAGAACTTTGTCATCGTACCAGGTAAGAAACATCTCCGTGCAATACATACTGTACAGTATACAGTGATCATACAAGTATGCAGATAAATGACACGTAAAAATATGTAAAACTTGTACCAGTGTGGGTATTCATAGTTAATTAGTAGTCGGTTGACCTTTTTAACTTTATTAGAATGTATTGCATGAACATCTACAGTGTAAGTAGTTCATTATCAATTGTTTTCTGTATAGATTATGGGTGCTATTCTGTGAGCTCTGTACTAATGAACACCTAGTCACCTACATGTGCACACACTGAGCAATTTGAAATGGCAAAGGTGTTGACGAAAAATGCCACAGTCAATTAGAATTCCTTTAGTAAGAATGTTTTCCACATTCGCTCGCAAGTCTGCAAGGAAGGGCCACCCACTTCCTGGACTGGTGGTTACCATGGTAACAAGCAACAGGCCTTGCTCCAGGAGAGTGAGGTGGACCTGAGTCAGACTAGTACAACTGATGATTTGGCAGGAAATGTGAATGTGCATCCAGGGTATATCATTGTATGGGAGACCTGACATTTGCTCAGATGGCGACAGTTGCTCTGGTGACTTACAAATTTCAGAAGACAGAGATTCGGTTTTAAATGGTTGGGCAATTCCGCAAATATGTCAACCACTAGGCCAAATTTTAGAATTGAACAAACCAATCTAAATGACACATCAAATAAAAGCTTATTGTACATGTATGAACTTCAAGAAATTACAAAGTACATGTAGAAAAAGTTTGTTCCAAGGTCAAGGTCACAAAATCCCTTCGAAACAAAAGAAAAAATGAGGCAAATTTTGATCACCACAATGCTGTCTAATTGTTTCTGTTCGATATTCTCTTCTGAAAATGTGAAATTACCCCTTCTTGGTATGTGTTTAAGAGTATAGTTAAGTGAATAGAAAAATGTAATTAAAAATTTATTTGACCCTGTTAATGATTCAGTATTGATAATTAATTTTGAACCCATTTCGGTCATGTACGTCCATAACAAAATACAAAATAGTACATTTTTTAATTTCCCCCCCCCCCAAAAAAACACTCAGTAAAAGGGAAATTATGCAAAGTACACTCATAAACCTCTCCTAAAATACTTATGAAGGAACATCTACTCTGCAATATTTAAGTAGTTAATGAGTGTACGGACGTACACTTTTTTTGTACGTTCGTAACAGAGGTGTATGTAAGCTATGTTATTTTATAAGGAATAAATTCTTAACACTATCTTCTAATATCCATTTGTGAATTGACTGAAACGAAGTATTGTAAGATCTTCATAATATACATGTATCCATTAATTTATGCATAATTAGTTTGGATTTTTTGTTTATTAACCCATTTTGTACTGGGGAGAGGCTGGTCGGTTCCCCACCCCCTCAATGTTTCATTCAATATATCAGTTATTGTGAGAAGCTCTTCACTGAGATGTTTCAAGACTTTTTTCTTTTGAATCTCGTGCATCTCTTGAGACAAAATTCATGATGCCCCGATAAGCGGTTCCGCAGTTACATGTACATACAATTTCAATACAAAAATGTGTTTTCAGCCAAAATTTATGAATGCATGATTATTCTTGCGTTTACTGATAAGGATTAATTAATTTCATGCTGTTTATGATTGCAAAAGTGTCATCAACAAATTTTCTAGAAAAAACAATAAAAATCAAAAACAAAGAAATACATCATTTAAAAAAATAATAAAAAACATAAGATAATAATTTTGGTATTGTAATATTTTTCAGGTACATTTGCTGAGAACACTGCAAAGAGGATCTATACCAAAAATTGGCATATATGTGGAGTTTTATTTAGAGGTTTAGAGCAAAAAGTCTGATTTTACAGAAATGTGCACAATATCAATACGTACGTCCGTAGTGGAAATTTTGTACGTCTGTAACTGTATGTCCGTAACAAAGAAATGGTGTAATTAATGCCTTAGAATTAAAAGAGAAGAGAATTCTGAATTCCTGCAGTTTTATGTTATTTGACATCTAATTGAAATGGTAAGGAATGAATTTGCTGGAAAGTACCCCACAATTCACAGAGTTTCCCAATTTAAATTCTGATGTCAGAAAATCCAATTTGTCTGCTTACGTCTGTAACGACACAGTTTTTCCATCATTTCAAGGTCAAAATATAGATTATATTATACAAAATTTTGTGATCACTTTACCCTTGATGGATGTTAGAAATATTAAATGTAATTAAAGGCACTGTATAACAGTGTTTCCAGTTTAAAAAATCTGAGCTGCCAATGATTCCCATGCTACCAGTGTCTCTGACATGGTCTAAAAATGAAGCCCTGAAAAAATTGCAGTTTAAACGAATCAGTAAGTGCTTTAAAAAAAGTAAAAAATCATTGAGAGACCATTCCAGCTTTCCCCCATAGACTGCTGTGTTGCAGAATTTCTTATCGCCTGATAGTAAATTAATGTGCCAATTTGTATCTGCTCATATTGTACTAGTGACAGCATAACTGTCCAAACTTTTGTGTTCTAAGGTGTTTATTTGTCCATTCAAACACTGTCAGATATGTCAGATAGCAAAGTTCGACAATTTTTTAAACGTGTCTTCCACAGTGTTATATAGTGTCTTTAAACCACATTAATGAAATAAACTTTGATTGTGAGAGCTTTTTAAAGTGTCCGACATGTACGTCTGTTACGGAATTGCCCAGTTACCAAACTGTTCAGGATGGGATTATGGTTATAGGGATTAGATTTAGGGTTAGGGTTGTGGTTATGGTAACTGTGTAGTTGTCAAAACAATTATCACTGGAGCAAATGCCATGAAACCCGTTCTATGATGTCAGAACAGAACATACACTGTAGGTTCATACAATATTCTTAACAATTGGGTTCAGGATTTGCATGCCAAAAAACGGTAAAATGAATGAAATCAGCTTAAATCACTCACAATGTGACGGTTAATTAAATAACACCTCTCATAGAACCTTTGGGTAGAATACATAGTCTTGGTGAAAATCTGGACAGTTAAACTTCAAAATTTGCAAAGCGACAGCCCGCGCATGGGCTGTTCCATACATCTTGAGCAACGACCCAATTTAAAATGCTTTTTGTTTATATTTCAAAAACTTACTGTACGAATCCAAAATGTTGAACACTGCATTTTTCATCTACCTATTTTTAGCTGGATAAAATCTGAGCAAAATGGTTTAGTGTGCAGATAAAAAACACAGTCTCTAGAGCAAAGAGTTAGAGATGTTACCATCATCATTGGCTGTAGAATGCATCTGATGGAAATTGAGTAATAAGGTACTTAGGGCAACATTCCAACCCTGATAGTCCTACCAGCCAAGGAAAGGATGACCATCTAAGTGATGTAATATACAGACATGGCATTGAATGCGAAGAAGGGGAATAGAGAAAAGGGAGGGAGGGGAAGGCGAGGGGAGATGGAGAGAGAAGGGAAGGGTAAGGATGAGGGAAAGGGAAGAGAAAGGTAAAGGGAAGGGAAGGGGTAATGGCAAGATTAGGTGAAGGAAATGGTAAGAAAGAGGGTAATTGGAAAGGGGAAGGAAAACGGGAAGGGGAGGGGAAAGTCAGTAAGAGAAAGGGGAGGGAAATGGGAGGGGAGGGGAAAGCCAGCAAGAAAAGAGGTGGAGGGGAGGGGGAGGGGAAAGCCAGCAGGAGAAAGGGGAGGGAAACTGGGGAAAGCCAGCAAGAGAAAGGGAGGAAATGGAGGGGGAGGGGAGCCAGCAAGAAAAAGACGGGGAGGGGAGGGGGAAGGGGAAAGCCAGCAAGAGAAAGGGGCAGGGAAAATGGGGAAAAGCCAGCAAGAAGAAAGGAAGGAGACAATCTGGGAGGGGGAGGGAAAAGCCAGCAAGAAAGGGATGGAAGGGGGGGAAAGCCAGCAAGAGAAAGGCCAGGGAAAATGGGAGGGGAGGGGAAAAGCCAGCAACAGAAAGGGGAGGGAAAATGTGGAAAGCCAGCAAGAGAAATGAGGGAAATGTGGGTACATGTACAACATATCCATGGTATTTCTCATCTGTGGTTGGCATGAAAATAATACTTGAAGGGATTTAATAGTGTATGGTCAGTCATCTACAAAACTAACTTCAAAACTTGGTCTCTAAAACAAATGACAAATAAAACACTGTACATACAGATGAATGCCTCTTAGTCTGTAAATTAGATCTCAGTACCATAGAGACGACAGCTACAATTTGAGAAATGGAAAAAAAAGTGTATAAAATTGGATGACAAACACTCAGAAAGAATTTTGTGAATTAGGTTGAAAGTACATCTTGAATCCCAAGAAAGTGAAATTTCCAATCTTTCCATTCCCATGGGTTTGACTTTCACCCTTGCTACAAAATAAAATCATCTAGGGTTGCATGCTTGCAATTACTTCCTTTGGAAAATTAGAAACTTGGAAAATTAGAATTAGAGCAAGCTGTGGCATTGGAAGCATAATTATCACGACTGTTTCAAAACGTAGCTACACAGTGCACTCCTGTACCAAGATGACTTAATTTGTCAAATCAGGTGAAGTGAAAGAGCGCCCTCTCTTGGTAGAAAGCATGTAAGGGCATCAGTATTGCACTGTGATCACTGTGTAATCTAGGTGGACTTGTAAACTTTTCTTATATTCTAGAAAATTGGGTGATCAGTATAAAATGTTGATTAATGACCTTACTGTTATTGTCACTACTTCTACCACTACTACTACTTCTGCTACTTCTGCTGCTGCTTCTACTACTACTACTACTACTACTACTACTACCACTTCTACTACTACTACCAATATCATTACTACTACTACTACATGTACAGTGTACATGTACTACTACTTCTACTTCTACCACATGCATTACAACTACCATTACTACTACTGCTGCTACTATGGTGTCGAAAAGAATTCTTGGCTGTACTGTACTTCTACTACTACTACTACTACTACCACTACTACTACTACTACCACTACTACTACTACTACTACTACTACTACTACTACTACTACTACTACTACTACTACTACTACTACTACTACTACTACCACTACTACTACTACTACTACTACTACTACTACTACTACTACTACTACTACTACTACTACTACTACTACTACTACTACCACCACACTACTACTACTACTACTACTACTACTACTACTACACTACTACTACTACTACTACTACTACTACTACTACTACTACTACTACTACTACTACTACTACTACTACTACTACTACTACTACTACTACTACTACTACTACTACATGTACATGTATCACCACTATTACTGCTGCTGCTGCTTCTATCTGCCATACACACATGTACTACAACTGCTGCTTACTAGATGTACTCCAATATCAAAAAGAATATTTTCGCTCTGAAATTTGCTTTACTTTGTGGCTAACTTCTGTTTAGTGGTCTTTCTATTCTGGTCAGTGAAGAACACATTTAAATTGAACTGTTCAAAATGTAGATCATGTAGACAAATTATGCACACCTATTTTGTCAGTTCAAATGTTCTGTATACTGTAAATTCTAACTGTATTTTGTTATTTAGACATGAAATACTTTTTATTCACCACATAATATCCTACAGGCATGTACACTGTATGCTACAGAATTGTAATTTGAAAACATGCATTGTAGTTTACCAGTTTATCCCATGCAACAAACGGTAGATTGCTTTATTGCCTTGCAGGTTTAAAATAAAGTAAATCTGATTAAATCGCAAGTATCCCATTTTCCCTCTGATTGTTAAATTCTAAATCTTGTTCCTTTTTTAGCCTAATTCTTTCTTTTCCATTGTCCAAGTCTCTTCATTGAGATGGTGGAAACTAGAAAGTCAAATATCTTTGCCTCCTTCTAGAATGAAAATAAATCAGAAGTACAAAAGGCTCTTTATTCCTTACAGAATCTTTTTTTTTCTTCAGAAATGTCCTGAAGCATACCAAACAAATCAGAATAAAGAAAGTACTGTACAGTTTGGATGTTGGCACAACATTAAGTGATCATTGTTATCCGCATCACTAATCTGGTTCAACACAGGAGCATCGCTGGGATGGCAGAGGGGCCGCCCCCACCCCCCAATAGTTTTCAAACTACATGTAGAATGAAAATGGGGTGGGGGAGTGGTTGGATTATTGTTTTTGGACTTGTTGTTTTAGCCATGGAACAATTTCCCTGGCAGACCCCTTTTTCATTTTGTATATATATTTTTTGCTTTTCTCGTTTTGGCTGGGTACGGATATGATATTCCTGTTAAACAGGTTCCTGGTGGACGGTATGACCTCTTTTGCATTGCTGTATGGCTAAGAATGGATATGATTTACCCGCTAAACAGGTTCTAAGAGGACGACTTGCTATTGGCTTGTGTAGCTAGCATTTGGCAGTGGGTTGTCTTTGGTGCAGTACACTGTACACTGTAGGATTCCTTCCTGGCTACAGGGGTACAGGTCCTCCAGCTGTTGCCCTTCCCCTCCCCCCTCCCCCCTACCCCCCCCCCTCCAACCTAGATTTGATTCTGGCACTGCCACTAGCTAGACAATCTCTCACTCTGGCTTGAAATATAGCAAGACACAGAGAGGGAATAAGAATGAGAGAGACAGAATAGAAAGAAAAGATCAATTGTGCTATTTTGTTTACCCAGTGGCTTTTACTCTTAACTTCATCATGGTAAGCCAGAGTAGGATTTAGATTTATACAATGGTTGTGATCTGAATGTGAGGTTGTGTTCACACTGGTGCACATTTAAAGGAGAAATTTTAAACTTAAAGAGAATACACAATACTGGTTGATGATGGAAAATCTTTCATCAAAATTTCACATATATTTTCCAGCTGAGAGTAAATTACATTTGCATTATAATGTGGGACTAATTCACTTCATATGCAATAAAAAGTTGAGGAATTGGCAGTTTGAGTACCCGACGGAGTAGGCTCCATTGCTGCAGTGTGTATGGCAACAATTAAAATAGTCCCACATATAGATTTCTGTGTTAGTACTTTGTCAGCAGTGGGGATTTGTGTGACAGATACATGTACATGTATGTCCAACACGAAGTGTTCTGTTGTTCTCAATTACTCTCTCCTGTACTATAGTCTATAGTGACATTTTTTTTTCATCAAGCATAAAAAAAAAAATGTTTCTGCGTATTCAGCATGTTTTCATTTTCTTCGAAGTTCCTACTCTAAACACTAAATATCCTACATGTACTTTCCTCAGAGGAAATTCTCCTACCTCTTCAACCAAGCAGAGTTGAAGGCCTGCATTTCGTTCTTGAGGGATATCTGACATCTTCCAATCATGTGATTTCCGTCTGATATGGATTCAGTAAACCTAGAACATTTTTAAAAATATTTCTAAAAAATTGAATAAATCTGTATGAATCTTTCATGACAATTTCTGTGAAAGTCTGTGATGTCATAACAGAACTACTCTTCATTGAATTGGAAAGTTTGAAGATTTACATGTATAAACTTTCAACAAAAGCAAAACATTTGGGAATACATTGTCATTAAATTGTCTACCAATTTGATTCCAGTTTATACTGACAAAATCAAGACATCAACAAACTTGTACAGATAACAGTACTACATGTAGGTAAGGGTGCTAACAAAAGTACTCATCATGCATACTGCCCTCTTTTGTCTTGTTTTGGCATAGGTCTATAGAGTATTTGCAAAGCATCGCCATGATGATGCAAACTCATTTACATGTATAGAAATGGAAGTGGTAACTACAAAATAGTAATAAATTGAATTTTTTGATTTTTCAGTTTTTAGATAAACCTATATGATCTATCGATGCCCTGAAAATTGCCTGCTCTGAAACTCGTTCATTTTTTAGAAACTACTCAAAATGTAAACTGTCAGGGGGCGGGGGGGGGGGGGGGGACCTTGATATTTCACATCTAGGTAACGTATGCACCATTACCTGCTCTCCGCAGGGAGGTGCCTCCCTGAAATATGTAAGTATCACAAGAATTTTCAAACATTGATAACCTGATTAATAACTGCTCATTATGTCTCAAAATTTCTCGAAATTTTACCAATTTTGTGTTTCCCTGATTAGTCTGCTTTATTTACAGCAACTTATTTTGAATGTGGAATTCCTTTAAGAACTACATGTACATGCTTACACAAAAGCTGCAAATTTTTGTGTAAGCATTGTTGATTTGTGTATACTTTGTGCAAAAATGAAAAGAAAGTATGTCATGGGTTAAATTTTGATAAAAAATTATTTAGGGTTAAGGACTGTTTCCGGTACAAGTACCAGTCCATAATCATTTGCAATTAGCAAAAGGAGAAAGCCCAAGCTGTGCGTCCATACAGTACTCTACATGCACACTGTACATTAGCAAAATTGCTTTAATCAAGGAGACAAGGACAGTCAATAGATATGTGGAACTTGAATTCTATCAAGTTAATTTGGCAGAGTACGTGACCTTGTACATGTACATGTATGCATACAAATAAATGAACAAATTATTTATTACTACATGTATACTCACTGTACACACAGTACATGTACATCACTGGTGAACATTTAAAACAGTAGTGGCATGTTTTGAGATGACGCTGCAATGTACACACATACACCTGTCTTTTTGATAGTAATGAAATTTCAAGAATCCAACCATATAAAAAGTGTTTTCTGAAAAGTCTCCCTTAGTTGCTAATGATTCTGATGACTCCTTGCCATAATGCAACCAGCAACCAGTGACTTCAACAATTATCACTCCATGTAACGTGAATCACTGGCTCTGCCACAATTTTGAACATGTGCTTCTATTTATGATATCTTTTCCTGCCCACATTTCATCCTGAAGTATTCCTGATGTCAAAATATGAAACAAATGCCAGCAAGAAGACTCAAAAATTCTAAATCAGGAGTGATAAAATAAACAGTTTCGTCCAATTTTTATGACTGTTATCATAGCCAGAACATTAATTTCAAACAACTCCATGCTGCAGCGATTGCAGTGTGATTTACGCTGTTGATTCTGTCGATGGAGCGAGTCGTATATTTTGTCTTGACGTCAGACAAAAGAGGAAATCACTCTGCCATCACAGGCTGCAGGTGTCGCAGATACATTTATGAAAGCGTAATTTATCGTCGCTTTATAGCAGGCAAGATGGTTTGTGTATGTGTTTGGTGGGGGGGGGGGGAGGAGATATGTACATTAGAAGAATATGGGTACATGTACGTGCCTCCATACAAATTGCTAGTGCCCCTTGCATGGTGCCCTGTGATAAATTTGAATGTACTGAGACACAATAAGCTTTAAGAAAAGTTTATTGAACTAGCAATGGCCTTTCTGTACCCCGCCCCCCCACCCTCCCCCCTTTCCCCCCTCCCCCCCCCCCCATTTTTGCCCTCTTGGAATAATCATGCTATACGCTGGAAGATCAAGTCTATTGTGAGATATTTTATTGATCTGCGATGGCAGATAGCAATTTCAGTGTCACAAGAGCTGAGATTGCAAAATGTGAGCTTAGCTTGTTTTTCATCCAAGCATCGTATTGAAATGGGGGAGGGGGGGCGGAGGGATGTGTGGACCCTATTGTTTGGGGGAATTCAAGTTGGCATTATATACCAATACTTTTCAAATTATACTGTATGCTTGTTAAATATCGGTGGTGTAATATTTGTCTCATTGTCTTACATAGGGGTCACAGTTCAGTCTGAGATGTAATTTTAATGTAAAAAAAATAATAAAAGCTAGATCAATTCGACTACTATCTACAGTAGATCAAGATGTAGCGTGCTAAACCAGCTCAAAGTATGATCAAAATCCATTATGTTCAGAATTACTGAGATGATATGTAGAAAATTGACCTACTTCCTTGTACCTTGGCTAAGATCACCAGATAAAATTGATATTGGACATTAGTAAAACAAGAAAGTGCGGACACACGGATGTACACTGTACATGTATTGAAACAGATGACAATAAAAGCCTCCGGCACCCTTTACCCTTTACGGGGCAGAGGTATAAAAACACCTCTGACCTGTATTGTACAAAATTTTTCTTTTCAAGAAATAACCAACAATCGATTGATGGTTTTAAACACTATAATCTGGATTTAACGTGCTGCCCGCCCACCCCCCCCCCCCCTGAAATAAAAGGAAGAAGACCAAAAAACTAATTACAATTTGCTAATACTGGAAGACTTTCGTACATGCTATCAACACATTCTAATCCCCCAAACCTTAACATACTACCTTAACGTTCATCACTTTGTAATCTGTGTGATGGAATCAGTTAAATTCTCAACATTTGTAGACTTGGGCTCAAATTGTTAGGAAGCAGCTCCTTTCATATCGGGTTCCTGTATTAAAGCTTGAGCATTGTATTTTTTTTGGTGGGCTCTGTCCAGGGCTGCACACTACTTTTTTGTTCAGGTCCAAGATATCCTTGTCAGACCAGTGGAAACACATTTTTTTCATTGTTGTACTGGTCTAGAAATAAATACCAAAAAACAAAAACAAAACTTGTGAGCCTTGATGGTTTCTTTTTATTGCCATCACTTGCAATCCATTTTCTCTGATACTGTAAATTTATGCTGTTATTTTTGCATGATTAATTTTTCACCCTGAGCAGCTCAAAACATATTCTTGCTGCACAATAACTAACTCATTTATACAAAATCAGAACGATATTTTTGTACGTTTTAGAATTGATGCTGGCCAACAGTAGTGCAAAATTCCAGAAAAATTAATGTACCTCAAATATTTCTGCTTACAGTATTTCGGACGTCTTTTTTTTTTGACCAGTAAAGTTGGCCATTCCAAAAATTATACTGTCCTGACTCCTGACAGTGAGTTTTACTGGTCCTGGACCATCGGACCTGCACTAGTGTGCAGCCACTTGTTTTTCAACCATGAACATTACGGGTTATGGATCTACAAAAATTTATGCTGAAGGAATAACAAAAAACTGTGTAGCAGACCATGAAAAGCTATATTGTTGTGTCATGGTCGACTCTAAGTATGCTATTATTTGTTCTTTAGCATAAATTATTGTCTGAAACCATCTAGATACTGAGAGATACTGGTGTATATGCATTCCATTAGTTTAATGGATGTTTTTCAGAACTTGATTCCAAAGCCTTGACACAATGCCCCTAAAATGCAGGTGAAAATGCGTTTGCCGCAAAACTCGCTTCCAATCATCACTTAACACAAAGAATGACAAATATGAGAAGTCATCACGTTGGACGTGCCGTCTCTCTAATTAGGCCCGTTTGCGCAAATGTATCTGTCGCCTAACAAAACCATCACTGCGGAAATATGTACGTGCTTTTCTCATGAGCAGCTGTAAATCAGACTCATGGAACCCTAGATATTGGTTTTGTTTTTGATAAATGTCAGCTGGCTCTTAATGGAAAGCCTAAACTTCGGATAATAGTTACATGTATTGACCTCATGCTGAGCGACATGTTTGAAAAAAAAAGTTGTCAGGAGTGTGTTTTTGGAAGAAGGTGGTTAGTATGCAATGATATGTGTATATATTTTATTTTACTGTATAGTCTGACACAAACATTTGGCATAATTTGGCATGAATTTGTGTTGTTCAGAACTGCTGACACCTTGGTTTTACAGGAGGTGAGTAACATGCATCCTGTGTGCAAACAAAAATCAGTACTGTGATAATTTTATTATTTGATGTGGAATGGAGGATTCAAATTTAGAGACGAAAAATACAGCAGTAGTTGGAACAGACAATGCCATTTATTGTAATAAATGTAAATGACACAACAACAAAATTATCATCAACACTATCATCATCAAAGCTATCATCGTGATCATTATCATCACCATGATGATTATCATCATCATCATCATTAATATCTTTTTCATCATTATTATTGATCATCAATATCATCCTTATCCTCAATATCATCTTCATCAATACTATTCATCAATATCATCATCATTACCATCCTCATCCTCATTGTCATTTTTTATCATCATTTTCATCATCATCACCATTACACTCAGTATTATCATCATCCCCAACTTTATCTTACAACAATCTTGAAACTCTCCAGTAACGGCATCCTGTCACTCAGTACCATTCAACATTCAACCCCTCCTCCCCTCCTCCTCCTCCCCTCCTCCTCCTCCCCTCCCACCCATCTCCGCTTCTCTCTCCGCATCACTACTTTCTGTCATCTTCCTTCTCTGAAACCCTATCTTTCCATCTGCTCTGGGCAGTAAATGTCCACACAATGAATAGACCCGTCCCCGCTGTGTGGCCCAGCGGTATGTCCGTCCTTGTAATCCGATTCGGCCACTTGTGGCCACATTTATCCCTGATTGAAGTGGACACTCGGTTTTCGGGGAGGCGGTCAACGTCTAGATTCTGACAAAGGTCACTCACCCTTGGTTTGATGTGATGGAAATCTCCCTCTTGGGTGACTGCACAAATCCTGCCATTTACTTTACCTTGTGTGAATTATGATGCACTCTGTGAGTTTGTATTCATATCATGTGGTGATTTGCTGTCTTAAGCAGCTTACGGGGTGGATTTTCTCACTCTCGTTGTTTTGGTTATATTTTGTACTCCCTGCCTAAATGTAATGGATTATTGTAAAGCACATTCTGATGAAATGACTGAACTGCATGAACTTGACTGACAAGCATTGCAGCACTTGTCATACCCTGCAGGGGCATTGCAAAATTTTCAAGGACTGGATGTGTGTGTGTA
This sequence comes from Eucidaris tribuloides, assembly GCA_001188425.1. NCBI lineage: Eukaryota > Metazoa > Echinodermata > Echinoidea > Cidaroida > Cidaridae > Eucidaris > Eucidaris tribuloides. The sequence continues at coordinate 112,190 of JZLH01S0158299.1, forward strand.
TGTGTGTGGTGGGGGGGGGGTGGAGGGTGGAGGGGTGAGTGGAGTGGAGGGGGAGGATCTGACTAAGATTGACAAGCTTGTATTCCAAATGCAGGAGTTTAACTTTAAACAGACTTTCATATTGTTAAAAACTGGTAAAGTATTTGTACCTTTGCTTCATTATTTAGTAACTATGGTCAAACAGTTAGGACATAATGACTTAAGTGGCAAATGTAAAAAAAGTACCTCAAGAACCAAACTGGTTGAAACATATACCAACGTATACACCAGCTGGAATGTATTCTCCTGGCTGGAAGGTTTGTCAAGATTAAATCTGGTTACTTCAAGTGTAGAAACAAGCATTCATTCACCAGTATTGAATTATTATGGTGCCCTGATAAACATTAATCCCACACAAAGTTACTCAACAAATTCACCTGCCACAGTACAGTGGTGGTGATTGTTTAAAAAGTAATAAATACCTGACCATGAAATTTAGACAGCAGAAGCCTTGAACAATGTATTTGATTTTAAAGTACTAGTTTTATTGCAAAGTAATGACTTCTTTCACCCCGATTTCCCCTTAATACTGTAGGTTTCAATAATACCTGTAGTGTAGTCAAAATTTTCACAGGAGTTTACCAAAAAATGTTAAGATTTTCCCTATGTGTGCTGGGTGCTGTGCATGTACATAAACATGTACATGTATGGACCTCGTCTAATAGAGATGTTAACATACTGTACCATGTACATGGGCCGTATAATTACACGTAACTCTTCACGCACTGCTAACACTTATTTTGCATCAGAATTTGTCCCCTGAAAAAAGTGCCAATTATATAACAAATATGACAGTAATACAATTTGTTCTTTCATTTGTTTTATGTAGGAGAGGGGTAGCCTTTACTAAATCACTTTTAAAACTGACAGGAGTGGATGGGCTGTCAGTTCATCTGTGGTTGGTCCACAGTAAAGTAATGTAAATTTGTATGTTCATTTCACATGGTTCATGGAAGTGGGCACAAAATGAACATCTATCTGAGGTTACAATTTAAATATTTTATGTTAAAACTTCGAGCAACTAGCTCACTGGGGTCGGTGGAAGGCGAAGTGATATATTATACAAATAATGACTGGGCGGAGTCGTTGCATCAATTACCAGCCCGAGGTTGTCTTGAAAATGATTATTTTTTCCCGGACACGAAGTCGAGGGAAAAATGATCCTTTTCAAGACAAACGAGGGCTGGTAATTTGATGCAAAGACGCGACATCACAGTCATTATTTGTTTTATTTCACGTTATGACACTTGATGATGAAATTTTAATGAATAGATTATAAATACACACACTTTTTTGGTTGATTGATAATTGCCTTTACCACATTTGCTTTGCGTATTGGAATGCGCGTGCCGCGCGCTCTGATGCGGACCAAAGCGTCCATTCAACGACGTAAGTGCGCGGGCAGCGTAAATGGAATTCGGGCGCGGCTTGCGTAAAATTTAGGTAGCGCAGAAGAATATATTACTCGCTACGAACGCGTATTATCGGTTGAGAATTACCGCCGTGAGCTGTTTTTTCATAACTGTAAAGTGGGACTTTCCGAGTACGCATCACGCCTGTGTAACGACGCGTCGTTACATCTGTGTAACGCCGTGCGTTACACTACGTACTGCGGCGGTGCTCAAATAGAAATTGTCAATGTGACATGACCATTGAACCATCAGTGAATACAACAACCTTTAACCAGTTGAATAACATGTAACATCTGTCAGATTAACTCACCTGATTTTAGCTTATATTCTTTAGCCCAAGGTAGAGTACTTTACCAGTTAGACATGATTTGAATCCAATATTTCACACAAATTCTCCATAGATCCCAGCCTGAGATATCTCATTTTCAGTCTCCAATGGGTTAAATGCATGATGGGAGAAATTGGTTCCACCTTGCAGGCTTGCATGGTGATAGTAATATGCCTTTTAAGGTATATGTTTCAGATAACAGAATGAAAGTGTTTTTCGCAATGAGAAAATAAGTAGATATGTCACAAGTAATGGGAAAGGTTATGCATCAAACACAAATTGTGTAAAAGGATCAATTTAACCCAGTGGAGACAATATAATAGATTTCAATATAACATGCATTCCCCTGATATCTCGTTCTTAGTCTCCAACAGGTTAAATGAATGTGGAAACTGGTGTCACCTCCGATTGAATGTCTCAACATTATTCCATTTTGCCTTGCTACAAATTAAATATAAAAGTGTTTTTGTGCTCATTCTGTCTCCTTCAGGGCCAGGCTCAAAAGAGGCACTGGCATTGATACAAGCAGACGAGAAGATACTGCATTATTTGATCTCATTTTTGGCTGTTAGCATACATGTTATTCGGTTTTCATGTCAAGAAAGGCCTCTGGCAATGGAAAACGTTTCCACAAATTTATTTCTAAATTATTTTATTCAGTTGTACATGTCAACCCCGATGTCAGATTACATTTGTTAGTTTTCTATGATGATACATTTTATAACTTCTTTGCTGCTGAGATCACCAAGTTTGGTCTAAAAATCCATTGATGTGAAATATGTGATTATTCTCATAGGGCCCCATCCCAAAACATTTTTGCCCCCTTTTGGGACCAACCGACGGCCCACCCTGGGCATCAGTCATGAGGACATTAATGGTAGGCACATATTTAGATGGTATCTACACAGCAAAGTGGCTTACCTAAACCTTGATTGTCTGACATCTAGAAGAAGAAGAGAGATGTTTGTAAAAAACAATACCTACTTCTTGGCCCTTAGGCCCTTGCCCCTGGCGCCCCAGGGTGGGCCAGGTGCTTTACCATTTGAGAGACCCTTTGAATCCCGCACCCCTAAGGATTCTTCCTGCCATAATGTTTGGGCCAAATTCAATCATTGCATTTGGTAAGAGAAGAATAGCTGGGTGAAAATGTTGTAAAAGTTACGCACGACCGCCACTGACGCCACACCGCACGACGCACTGCGCACGACGGACGACGCACGGAAAAAAGAAGGTAAAAGCTGATCGCAATTAGCTCACTTGAGCCTTTGGCCTCAGGTGAGCATAAATAAAATATTAAAAAAACAAAACCAACAAAACAATAACATTA